>VXAY01007150.1:609779-627939 GCA_013399855.1 Oxyruncus cristatus | reverse complement strand
AAAAAAAAAAAAAAAGGAAAAATAAGTTGTCAGTCTGGCACAAAAATTTCTAAATGAAATCTAGAAGTTAAATTCTCTATATTTTGTTTTCAAATTGCAGCAGGCCTGTTACGCCTATAAAAATACATTTACTTTCATTTGGCTTTTTAGAACCAGAAATAGAGGCAAGACAGCATAGCCAAAAGAACCAGACTCTGCATGAACCAACAGCCATCCTAAAGTTATAATGAGATCTAGGTTTAACTTTTGGCTTTCCCAGAGATTTAACCTTGTAACACTGGACAAAGCATTTCATTTGCCTTGGCCTCCATATCTTATCTGTGCAGAACAAAGGCTGTCATGCCGTACACTTGACAGCTTGGTATGATGAGGCCCATACATGAGCTGTGGTCATTGGTGAAAACCTCAATAGTGGGTATAACGGAGAGTTTTGCCAATACAAAACAATTCAGAGAGAGAGCACACATAAATTAGACTGCAAAAATGTACAGTCAGGGTATATTTATAGGAGTATGGAGACTTTCAAATGAATTCTGATCAGAGGTGTTAGGTCTGCACATCTCTACTGATATCACCCCAGCTGGTTCAGAAAATGATGCCAGCTTTCTGCTTTATTTGGTTAAACCAGAAGAAGTCTCTTGGGGGTAATTAATAGTTTTGCTTAGTAATTGCAGAAAGTAACTTTTCCTGCTTTAGTTTGTGAGAGACTTTACAGCATAGAACTTCTACTAATAACATTTTCTCATTGCTGGCAGAGCTTTTTTATAATGCTTTAGGGATGTGCACTAGCAGTTAGCTCCAGGAAAACCTCCCTGCTAGTGCTGAGGAGCTGATCCCCAAATCCAAGTGAGAGAAGTCAAATCTGGGAAAAAATAGAAAAAACTGATGCTAGCATTAAGCTATTCACTGATGCTTTGATTATCTCCATGAGACAGTGTGATGGGGATATAAGATGGACAATAAACATTTCCGGGCAGCTGGAGAATATCAGGTTTGCCACAGTCAAAGGATTAAGTCTTCTACTCCAAAAATGGCATGACTGCTGTAGAAGGTATAAGGGGAGTTGTGAAGTACTGAACTGATTTAAACTTACCTGGTCATCTCTGATAAATAGGAAGTTGTTAAGAAGAGACAAGAAAGACAGGGAAAAAGAAAGAGAAAGCAGAAAGAATAACAGGTTAACATCATTATTATTCCAAGAAAAAAAAAATACAATAGTAATGTGAAAACCAGGCCAGAATTTTTTAGGAAGGCTTTCACAGGGACACCTAAAGATTTTACACGGGTTTATGTGGATATACTGCCCTTAAAAAATTAGAAGTTCCAACCACACTTCTAATATGCAAAACAGTCACTTAGTCTAGTATCAATTATACATTCCCACTTTCTCCAAAAATAAACCTGTAGCCTTTTTCTTTCCAGGCAAAACTCTTGCAGAGGACTTGGGCTCATTAAAAAAAAAAAAAAAAGAGCAAATTATGTATAAAACTGCTTAAGATTTTTTTCTATAAATAGAACGTTTCTTCTTAAGCACTACTTCAGCCTCAAATTTCTGTGTTTGAAGCATGAATTGCTAGGTGGAATTTTGTTTAGGAGATCAGATTGAACATCTACAGCACCTTTGGCATTAAGATCTGTAAACTGTACTAAATGAGTACAGTTAGTTTACCTGTCTTTATTCCTGAGATGTGATTTCTTTGACTGTTCATAAAATAACTGGTTCATCCCTGGAAATGTTGATAGATACCAAATGTTTCATATTTTAGCACAAATAATTATTTGGCCTTAAATTTGTCACAAAAATATTTTTCATAATTCCCATATGCAGAACCCATTGATCATCTCAGCCAAGGACTAGAAGTAAAATGTGAATCAGATGACCAGTCTCACATCACTGACTAATTAAAAAGCAAATAACTAGACAACATAAAACCAATTCCTAGGCTGCAGTTCAGTGAACAGCTTTAATGAATGTGTTTAAACAGTGAGCAGTTCAGAAATCAAGAACAAGTCAGAGAAAGAAGAAAAGATTGAACTTTGAGTGCTGTATTCGTGGTGTACATTTCTGTTATGAGGCTGATGCTGTCCTCTTTGCATTCTGCTCACCACCTTTGCTGAAGCCCAGGAGCCTCTTAATCCCTTCTCTGTAGCTGAGGCTGCTAAAGTTGCTATATGTCTTTTATGCTGTCATATTTACTTGCACTAAAAGGTGCTGCAAACCAATTTACAGTTAGGTATAGGATCACTTTTTACATGTCACCATATTAAAGAGCCATGTAACATTCCCATTTCAAACCCTTATTTCAGGTTTAATAAATCCTGCCTGCTTCTAATTACAACAGTGTAAAAGTTAGCCCAACAAACTGGTTTACAAGGAATGTTAGGTGTCTATTTATTTTAAAATATAAGTCATCAGAAGTGGCAAAGAATTTGCAGAGTCTTTTTTTTTTTAATACTAGGCTTTAATTTACAAGGGAACACAAAAACTCTTATCCTTTACTCTGTAGTCAGAGATAAGTTGAGTGGAATTAATGGAAGTGCAGTATTAAGAAATAGAAGGAACTGGCTAAATTTTGTCAAGAGGATGTGTTTTTTACACTGTCCTTTACATAAGTACACAAGGGATTGCTTGGACAGATTCAGAGATAATACATGGAATGAAGAAAAATAAGTTTTCTTTATAAAATATATTATTAGTGACTGCTCTGGGGGTTTAATCAAGGCAAATCTTGAGGCTGAGTTACAAATAGGAGCGATCATTTTCATGGGGTATTAGAAGCAGCTATTGTTTTACAAAGTGTGGTCCACTTCTTTGCTGAGTGAAAATTGGTATCCTCATATTTTGTGAATGAAATGCAGGCACCGCTGATGCCTGGAACAGTGAAACACTGGTGCAAGCTACCCAAAGACTTGGAAATAGCTTGCATTTGCAGTTTTGAATAGTAAGCTAGACAGTGCCCTCCTTGCATCGCAGTTCATCTGTGAAGTCTCCCAGGCAGATCCCAGAATAAGGGTTAAGCCAGGGATCACCTGGCAGCATGTGATCCCTACAAATCCATTAGACCTAATAGTTACCTCTAGAAAAGGCATTGAAAGAGCTGACCAGCTTGCTCACTATAATCTTTGCAAGGCTGAGAAGAGCAGGGAGTTAACATGCAAGTTAGGCTGTTACAGTCCAGTTGAGCAGGGAACTAGATAGGTAAAAGATTGGTTGGGTGGTGGGGGTGAGAGGACGTGGTTGTTGGGTTGTAGCTCTCTGGATGCCAGTAACAGTGGGGTACCCCAGGAGTCTGTCCTGGGACTGGTCCTGTTTAACAACTGTATCAGTGACCTGGAGGAGGCGACAGAAGGCACTTCTGTGGGGTTTGCAGATGACAGCAAACTGAGGGGACCAATTGATAGGCAGAAGAGCAGGCTAGAGGAACAGGCCAGCATGGATGCTGTTGGGCATAGATGGGAAAGCTGTGCTGCCTTATATAAGCAGAGGATGTAATACAGAATGTACAGATCTTTCTCAGCCTCCTCCAGTTCTCTTGTTTGCAGTGCAGCTTTACTTGTTAGTTGTTGTATTTTGTTTAATCTCTCTTTGAAAGTGATCTACTGGGCATTGACCAGTGCCAAGGGCCAGGAAACATCACTCCAAAGAACTATCTTTATTTCAAATTTCAGTATGTTACTGTTCTTCCCCTTTCTGTCCCTCAGGCCTTGGTAAATCTCATAAAACCCTTTTCAGATTGAAATCCTACTCTTCCCAAGCTGTAACATGTTTTACAGCATGTATTTCTCTATAGTTATCTTAGTCTCTTGTTGACAGTCTTTAGTTACAGTTCCTTGGCTGGTAAATGTCTTCCTTATTCTTAATCTATCCACTTTGTTTTGTTCAGAGCAATGCATGAGGATAATAAGTTGGCTCACAAGTACCTGACACTATTTCTTAGTTCTTTCTGTCTTGCCAGTGTATTATGAATAATACTGATTCCTGAGGATGTCTGGAAGAAGCCAGCAGCATTTTTCCCACTTGCACATCTCCCAGAAGAGCTGCAAGCTGCCTGGATTTCCCTAGTAAATGCAGTGGATATGCTTCTATAAAAGGTGTTCCAACAGTTTAATAAATTTATTACAGAATATGATAATAAACAGTTGTTTCAAATGTCAATTTTAAGGCTTGCAAAATGTAACTATGTACATGCATAAGATCAGAGAATAAATCATCTCAGTAAAACAGCTTTGTAAATATTTATGAGCACAGGGCTCTTCATTTCACACATTTTACTCCTTCTGTACCTTCATCTTAAGTTTTCACTTGCCTTAGTTTATGGCTGGTAGTTTGGGCCGAGTACCTAAAATTGCTAAATTCCTGCCTGTTTTCTCTGGTAGTGGTATATATACCACAATCCTAGATCTTTATTGACTGCAGGTGAATGATCTATAGAAAGAAACATGTCTGCATGGAGGGACATATTCTGAATTCTAATGTGTCTGTGTGAAGTTTAGCAGGCACCATGTTGCTGAACTGAAGCACAGCCTGGATTTTCCTACATGAACTGCCATCCCTCATTTGGCTGCAGGCGAGGCAGGACCCACATTCCTTGTTTGTATTGATATTATGATGGGGCTGGTTATTCAGAAGGGTGAGGAAAGGGAGATTAAAAATATGGTTGATAGGATGAAAGGTATGGAATGAAAGACATGTAAAGGGGTCATGAAGGAACAGTGGCAAAAGAATCAGAGCTGTCAGGATACAGCAGGGGCAGTCTAATGGGGCCTGCAAAGATGGGTTATCCTCTTTGTCTCCCTGGCACCTTCTCCTGTGGTCATGATCCTTCCCCAGGCAACCTGACATTTTGGTGGCCCAGAGGAGAGGAAATGACCTTTTTCCTCCTTTCTTTACAGTAGACACGGGTGAGGGTAGAAGGGTGCAGTCCCAGAGACATTTTCTTTTCAATTTTTACAAAGTTGTGCTTGTGTTCATTACTTGCACTTGTGCCATGTAAGTGCTGGAATTTCTGTCACTCTTCACTAATTCACACCAAGATCTCTTAGTTGCTTTTTCTCCCTATTTCAGTAGTAGCAAATAGCACCATGTTGATATAATAACCAGAAACAAAATCTAAAAATAAACCTACTGATAATTTTCTAGTGTTTGTTTGACCAGACCTTAAAGTTCCTGAGTGGTCAGTTTGGGCTGAGATAAGTGCTACCGTTTTTCTTCTCTCTTGTCTGCTGGCTCCCCAGCCTTTTTGAACTACAACACACAAGGGGTCTGAGCAGGAGTTGCTTATGGCAATTCAGGATGGATTATTCTCATTGAGGAATTGGCTTCTGCTGCTTCATGAGAGGCTTTGGCAGATCAAAAGCTATTGCTGTTGAGATCCTTCCAGGCATGCTTCCCATGTATTTCTCGATGTCTTCACTGAAACTGCATGGGATCAGTGGAATAGGGGGGTTTGTGTGCAAAAACATTATTCATTATGTTTAAACATCTTAATTTGAGATTTATGAGGACAACCAGATACGCTCCCATTTAAACAGTATTTAATCATATTTGCATTTTCATAAGTGTGAAATAATGGAGAAAGATAACTTATTAATTTGCATGCAGACTTATCAGAAGATTCCTGTACATTGTACAAATTTCCATCATTTAATGTTTTAGCATGCATTTAATCATATTCATGCAAATTTAAGTGTCTTCCTGACTGCAGTGATATCATTCATTAGCAGTTACCCAGAACTCTGATGATCATCGGTTTGGTGTAAACACACCAAAAATATTCTTCATAAAGTATATTTTGGAAAGCTTATTGACTATTCTTCCTGAAATTGTGACACACTTTGTATATTTTAGATACTCCTCAAGCACACTGCTGGCGTACTTGAGGAAATAAAATGCTCTTTGATCAAGTAGGATGTTTGTCTTTGGTGAGTCATTCTTAAGGTTTTTTTTCTTTCATTTTTGTAGTCTGTAGTCAGTGGTGTTCCTCGGGGATCAATACTGGGTCCAGTCTTATTCAACTTGTTTATCAATGACCTGGATGAAGGATGGAATGTACCTTCAGCCAGTTTGCTGACAATATGAAACTCGGGGTAGCTGCTGATACACCTGAAGGCTGTGCTGCCATTCAGCAGGACCTTGATAGGCTGGAGTGTTTGGCAGAGAGAAACCTGATGAGGTTCAGTAAGGGCAAGTGCAGGGTCCTGCAGCTGGGGGGGGAATAACATCAGGTACCAGTACAGGATGGGGGCTGAACGGATGGAGAGCAGCTCTATGGAGAAGGACCTTGGAGTCCTGGTGGATGACAAGTTGACCATGAGCCAGCAGTGTGTCCTGGCGGCCAGGAGGGCCAATGGTATCCTGGGGTGCATCAGGAAGAGTGTGGTCAGCAGGTTGAGGAAGGTGATCTTGCTCGTCTACTTGACCCATCTGAAACACTGGGTCCAGTTCTCCTCAGTACAAGGAAGACAAGGAGCTACTGGAGATGGTCCAGTGGAGGGCCACAAAGATGATTGGGGGTCTGGAGCATCTCTCTTGTGAGGAGAGGCTATGGGAGCTGCTCCTGTTTAGTCTAGAGAAGAGAAGCCTGATCTCATCAATACATATAAATATCTCAAAAGTGGGTGCCAAGAGGACCGTGCCAGACTCTTTTAGGTGGTGCCCAGTGACAGGACAAGAAGCAATGGCCATAAAATAAAACACAAGAAGCTCCACCTCAACATGATGAAGAACCTCCTTATATTAGGAAGAACTTCCTTACATTGAGAGGGGCAGAGTACTGGAACAGGCTGCCCAGGGAGCTCATGGAGTCTCCTCCTCTTTGGAGACCTTCAAAACCCACCTGCATGGATTCCAGGTGTGGTGGGCCAAAGGCCAGTGGAATTCGAAAATGTGGAGCAGCCACCATGAAAGCATGGACATTTCAAGAGCCTCTTGAGGGGAATTAATAATGGTATTGCTCTCCATCTCCTTTTTTTTCTACTGCCTAGAAAAAAAAAGGGCATTTTTCTGGTTTGTTTGTTTGTTTGATTGTTTTTGGTTTTGGTTTTGTTTTTTTAACAGAACTTCTGCTTCACTGAAATTAATCAAGTAAGAATGTGAGTGTATTCTCACACTAGCAGATACCTTGTATAGATGTACAAGCCAAGTCTGAGATGTGCAGAACCAGTACTTTTCTGCAACAGGGAGCAGCAATCAAAGCCTCAGAAACAGTAGTGTCACTCTTACATACCTGCTTTCCCTGCAGTACCACTCCTTCATCTTGGAGGATCCAGGACTGGGTCCCCGGATGAAGCTTCCTCTTAAAATTATGCCTCTCCAGAGACCTGAGATTGTGAGGGACCTCTGTTTGCAACACTAAGTACAGTAAATGCTATTGTATTATCCAACAGTAGCGAATTAAATAATCCCACTCCAGTCACTTTCTAACAGGATAATGTTAAAGGCATTCCTCTGGGATGGAGAGTAATAATTTTCTAATTCCCTTCAGTATTTCATGCTTCTCAGTATTGCAGCTAATTTTCTCTTTGTACCTTATTAACATTCACAATGACTTTACAGTCCCACCCTAATAGCTCTTAGCAGAGGCAGTGACTGTGAAGGTGAGAGCTGACAGTGACACATTTTCCTTCTTTTCTCTATAGACTGTACTATCCTGGTTTCCATCCTCTGAGGGCTGTCCAGCTGCTGCGAGTGGGCAAACTGCAGTACAGTCAAGACATGTTTCCTCAGGCACTGGAGATCTTAAAACAGGTCAGTATTGTGAATTGTTTTTTCTCTGCTCTCCTCCCTTGCTTCCCCTGAAAATTCCATGTGAGCCCCCTTCTGCTCTTGGCTGTACCCCATGCCTTTAGATACTCCTCACCGCTCCTTTCATCAGTGGTGTTTCCCCAGGCTGCAGCTCAGTGTGGTGGTGGGTCACTGCTGCTCAGTGTTTCAGGCACTGACATCCTCCAGTATCAGTCACTGCTAATTACGGTTTGATAGCTCAGAGGTGTCTGGATGAAAAATTACTATGAAATCTGAAGAAATAAAATTATCTCACTGCCTCATGTGTCCCTTCTTCCCATAGCAAAGTGAATCTGGGAGCAATGAAAGTACAAGAACAGGTGCACAGCTTCAATTTCTTCCCTCCTTATTCACAATCAGGGTTTGTGATTTCAGGTTGAAGAACTTTGTCTTTAGAGAATGTATTTTATTGTGAGTCACAATCAAATCAACAGGCATGCTTCTTGATCCTTCCTATTTCTTATATCATTCATCATCTTTGATCTGGTTTTGCAGCTGGTGCTTTGGTAGTTACATTTCAGGTTTAAGCTATCCCTCTTGGACCTGAGCTGACTTTTATATTCATTTCCATGTTCCTCAGGCTCCTTTTTGTCCTGCTGTTATGCTGCTGTTAGTATCATCTTAAATATGTTGAATAATCCCCTTCCATGTGCAACATGTCCTCAGGATGTAGGCTCTTACTTGCTTACTATCTCAAGCCCTCGATCACTTCTGGAGTGCTTTTCCCCCTTGGAAGATGTGCTGCCTCCTGTTTCCCTCAAAGAGGTCTTACGCTTATTCTCATGTATTATTGACTGTCCTGTGGTCAGTTTGGCCTGAGGATGGTACGTGCTCCGTTTGGTTCACCGTCTCAGCTCTCAGCCCACCTCCAGTGCCTGACACAGCTCCTCACTGCCTTTGCCAGGTGCTGCAGAAAGCCACCTGGCCCAGATACTTGCCTGTATCTGCTGGGCAGGAGTGAGCCCCAGGGCTCGCACCAGTGTTGGAAAGAAGTGCAGAATTTGGCTCCATGTTCCCTTTGATTAATGTCTGTACTATATGACGAGCTCATCTTGTGGCAAAGAAGGCAACTGCTTGGGAAAAAAGGGGATGGTTGTCTGCATGGGGGGGGGGTGGAGAGGTGCTTTTTTACTCCTGCCCAGATCCTCTATAAAGTTAATATCAAGCATGACTCTCTAGGTAACTTAATATTCTGTACTTACTTTTTTTTCAACACCCATTTCTCTTTGGTTTTAACATCTCATTAATGATGCAAGCTGAATAACTGATAATTTTCATATGTTGAAGTAATAAATTAATATTTAATATGATGCCACTCTTGTTAAGTCTTAGTATAACTTAAATCTTCACTTTTTATATTTTACTTAAATTGTGGCCAATTCTGATCATTATAAAGCATATGGAAGAGTAATCAATTCTATTTTCCATGCATTAGTCAGAAATATGTCATATATCTGTCATATGCCAAGTAATCTGCCACGCTCTTTCCCTCATAATATTTAGTTTCCAAACATTCTGACTTTCCTTTTTAGTGGTGGAATTGAGACTGCAGTCAGAGGAACTTCTGTTTTCATTCATACTGCTACAATATATCAACAGGCATTCTTCTAATTGCATTTCTAATATGATACTGCATTAAATTAAACTGGAGTAAATTCCCAGAGACATCTGAATGCTGCTTTTCAGTGAAGGTGGACATTGTGATGGGGATTATTATGTTTTTAGGGAAGAATGTTTTTATGTTCATACATTTTTTAGTTAAGAAGTTGCCCATTGCAAGCCAGATTGCTACTGTATGATCCTTTGAATACTGAGCAATGCCTAACAAAGAAATCTTTTTTCAAGCTGCAATCTCCTCTTTCTCTGCAAAGGGAGATTAAGGTCCTGCTTGCCGTTCTGTGCCATACCTCAGTGCACCTCTGTGGTCTCCAAGCCATTAGTGGTCCACAAGGACACAGTAAGTGCTTTACAACTGAGGTGATGAATCCTGTTGTGGTTTCACCTATTCCCTATTCAGCCTCCCCCTTTTCACCCACATGTGTGAAACAAGAAGAGATGAAATCCCACTCTCTGGGATCGCAGCTGAGAAGAGGAACAGCTTCTTGTCATCCTGTTTCTCCATGTAACTTGTAAACATGGGACAGAACACTTCTTTGGATGAGCTCTGCAACTGATTCACTTCCTTGCTGTCTACACTGGAACAAATTAGAGGAAGATATAATTCCCAGTTTGTTGTGAGTAAAGGATGTGATTCCTAATATAATTCAGATAATGCCCTAGAGTTATATGAGAACACAGTTTGGCCCTTTGTGATTAGATGTGTCAACAGAGCATGCCACATGCTCAGAGCAGAAACTCGATTACCTTCTCTGCTTCATTACTCTTCTTAATACACTCTGACACTGAATAGCAGCACCCTGTTGGAACCCTCGTCCAACTAATTTCAGTGTGGCATTAAGGAGAAGGATGTGGAAGGTGCAGAGGAATTGAGTCAATCTGAGTGAAATTCGCCTCATATATAAATCCTGTTTAATCAGGCACAGCCTCAGAGCTGCTGGGGATTGACAACCTCTCTGCAGCAGATGCACAGTTTAAGACCAGTGGATCTTCACACACAGCTCTCCAGCCCAGCCCTTACTGCTGCTCTCTCTGCCACCCAAAAAATAATCACTATCATAACCACCTTTCTCTTAGTGCCCTGGGGGTTTAGCTCTCCGCCCTGCACCCCAAAGAAGGCTTAAATAATGTGGAGGGCTTTATGTTGCCCATTAGAAAGAAACCACCCCCTAAATGTATATTAGGCTCTGCAGAATCTAATTTGCCAGATTTTGGAAATAGAAGTGTTGCAGAGAGGCAATACTCCACTGGTATAAAACCTGAAGGTAGCCCTTGGTTTATTGTACAACCAACATACTGGTTTTAAATTTATATACATACATATATGAAAGATATAACGGTGGGAGGACAAATGGAATCATAGATCAGGAAAACTTTTATCAGGAAAGGACCAGAGTTGGAGCCCAGTCTGAAAAACATAATTTAAAGAGCCTGAAATGACTGTAAAGCTCCAATAACAAAAGTTGCCCCAAGGTGTCTTGTGAAGAGAAAATCTTTTTGATGGGGAAGCAGCACTCTTGCAGAAGCTCAGGATGCAGCTGCATCTCTGGAGCTCATGGGAGCCCCTAACAAGTGTATATATTTGCCCTAAGGTGCAAACTATTTGTTTGGTGTCATTTGTTACCTGCACAGCACTGTAAGCAAACTTGTTGGGTTGCCCATAGCCTGAATTGAACTGGACTTGGCTAGGAGTCACAGGCAGGATGCAGAGGTGAAGGTTTGGATTCAATAAGATGACTTCATGGCTTAGTGTCTCCTCAAAGTAAGACAATGGGTGCTGCAGCACGATGTCTTGGCTGCTGCTCCATCCTCTGGGCTGTGGTGGTGGTGGCTGTCTTGTGCCCATGCACCTTCCTGAGCAGGGCTGTGGTGCCCATCTGCTGAGCAATGGCAGGTGGGGATGGGGCAGGCAGGAGGTTACACTTGTGTAGGACACTGACCATCCAGTTTCCCCTGCAGACCCTGCACTTGGCTGGCATGGTCTCAGGAGTGCTTTTCTCCCACCATGAGCTGATGGGCATGGCTGTCTTGTCTCATGAATGCCTGCAATAGGCACTATATCATTTCCTTTCTTATGATAATCCCTGTTGTGGAGGCAGAAAGCTTGGAAGTTGGGGTAAAATCCTTCCCAGATTTCACAGCTACACTGAAGAAATACCCTTTCTCTAGGTGTTTGCTTCAAAGGCTGAATTGTTTACAAGCTGTTATTGATAGTAACTGTGATAGTTTTTGGTATTCCTATGCCTGTTTTAACAGCTTTTCCCCTTCAGTCAAGTTGGAAAACCTCAGATACTCTCTGTGAAACACTAGGCTACATTTCCTGCCATTCTGGCATGTGGCCATTCGCTTTCTGCTTTCCTTGTGACAGAGCTGTGCCATCCTGCATCTGCTCACGGTTCTCCACAGCCATGGCAATGGGCATCCCATCCCATCCCCATGCAAATCAGGCACAAATGCCTGCACTGCATCTCATTTGCATTCATGGAGCAACAGCCATACCTCTAATCTAATGAGTTTTATATTCTTCAGGGAGACAGTATGTGCCTGATGACACTGTGGCCTGTGTTGCCGTCTTGCAATTACTGTAGTTTTTCATAATTAGATTTGCTCTTTTAGCTGAGAGGAAGACCACACAGATCACATGAATTTGCTCAGCCTTAACTCTGCTGGCTAGCTTAGAGGGCAGGGGAGTGGTCAAAGAGCCCACATGTTCCTGCTTCCATCCAGTAAAACAATTCCTTGCACTGGAGCTGAAATTATCCCCAGTTTTGCACTGACCTCTGCAAAAACAACGACATAGCCTAATACCAGTTGAATTTAGGGATTACACAAATCATTGCTGTTCTAACTTTGATGCAGCAGGTTCTGACTCGTACTGCAGTGTGTGAGACAGTACATTGAATGAGAATGAGTTTCTCCAAGGAAACAAAAGGATAAAGACCGAGTGGTTTTTTCTGCCATACTGAGGAAAGAAAAGAAACTGAAAGGAAATGTTGGAGGCAGGAGATAAGTAAGCAAGGGTAGCATTACCTGAAAATTAGGTTTGATATTAAGGATTTTTGCCTTTTAACAGAGGCAAATCCCTATGGACATCTCTGGCTGGGCATCAGGGTGTCAGAGTCCAAGTCCATCACTACGAGCTTGACCTCTGTCCTGTAGAGGGACTGAAGATCAAGGTCAGCTGCCCTGTCACTCAGATGTGTCCAGGTGCACAGCTCTTTCATACACCATTCACAACAAATCCATCAGCTTTCTGGGACGGGGCATGCAAGCACTGGGCACCAAGTGTGTCAGGATCCAGGGCCAATTCCCCTGGCTACTCTGATCAAGGGTTATCCTGCCCCTTCCTAGTTATCTTGGGCACAGCTACATGTTACTGCACTACAACACACATAGGATCCCTTCTGAAGCAAGTCTGCTCTGCTCCATTCAGAGTTTCCTATATTATGCAAGTATTTATCTTCCTCCATCTCAGAAGGGACTGGCTTTTTCTTGCTTTTCAGACTACTTCTTCAATTATTTATATCAAAAAAAAAAAAAATAGCTGTTGTACAACTTTCTTTTTTTTTTCCAGGAAGTATAATTATAACTTACTTGCAGACATTTTGCAAAAACAGGACCAGCTTTGAATTTCAGCTAACATAGAAGTATGGAAAAAAATGAGGATTTCTGGTTTCATTCAAATTTCTTAGGCATTTCTAATAGTGATGAAAGCATTTCATTGTCCTCTTAACTGAGTACTTTATCATTTAGTAGTGTGGCGCTCTGGTAGCTCAGTAAATATTTGACTTTTTTTAGAGCTCCTTGCTTACTCTGATTTGTTTTTACTGCTATTTCGACTTATTCTTTCAATCTTTTGCTGCCTCCTTCTTCATTTAAGAATTAGCTCATTTGAAGCAGAATTTCCATATGCTTGCCAGTCTCTAGAATTTAGAAGTAGGCTTTTATTTCTTCCACCAAAGAATATTTTTATTTTATCTTTCCAATTTAAATGAAGCCCCTTCCTCAACTTTGTTTCCAAAAAGATATTCCTTCTGCAATGCAAAGTTGATTTAGCTGAATTTCGTCAGCTGACTGGACAAGGAACCCTTTGAAACACAGGCTGTATTCGGTTTTTGGCAGTTTTTCAGTTTGGGATGACAAAAAATCTGTGATGTCTTTTCTTTTGCCAGTACACCCCCAGCTCCCTTGTTCTATCTTCAGAAGTGCTGAATCAATTTCCATCTGGTATTTCCCTCCTTGCAGGAGGAATTTAATAGAAGGAAGAAGTAGAAATGTCATATGAAAAGTAATGATCTCAACATGAGCTGGGCAAAGAGCATTTCAGACATATCTGTGGCAGGGAATCAGCAAAACTACAGGCAGTATGAGCAAGTGTAAATTGGCCTAGCAATAGAAGATGACAAACACACAGAGAAACTAATCTCTGGGAATAGCAGCAAAGACCCATTTCCCCATGTGCCTTTTTACAGTGAAACTATTATCGTACTGATTTGTTTGATGCTATGTATAGTTCCTCCTGATAGAGTTAAAGCACTTTATTCCATTGGGTAAGCATTAATCCATTTCTATTTACAGAACTTTGTGGCTACTAACATCATGAACATCACTGTCATCTTTTAAATAGTGTATTGAAACCTCAGGTGCTGCAGTTGACCACTCTTGAAGTGGCCTTTATGCCTCAGTGCAAAAGTATCTTCCTCAGTTATTCCAAACATGCAGTTGTGCAACACATTTGTTGGTTTTAACACCTAAGAATAATGTGTCAGTGCTTTCTCCTTTGTCAGGGACAAATCATCATACACTTTGGGATGCTTCAGCCCTATTTTGACTATGCTGTGCATTCAAACCCTCAGCTGCCAACCACTTGAGGTCCAGTACTCACACGACCACCCTGCTGCAGGGTCCAACTCCTTTGCATGGTCTGCACAATGACTAACATGTCCCTTTCTGTTCTTTCCTCAAGGCATATAATATTGTGAAAGTGACCCATGGGACAGATCACAGCCTGATGAAAACCTTGATGGAGATAAAGGAAGAGTGTGAGGCCATGATGAGAATACAGTGAAAATAATCTCTAGTCTGGAAAACAAAATATTCAAGGAGAAAGAAAATAAAATTATTTTTATTTCATTGTGAAGCTTCTTGATGGTGTGACTTTTCCCTAAGACCTATTTGCTGTACCAAAAAGTTTAAGATTTATTAGTTTTAATGTATAATTTGAATTGAGTTGATGTTTGGAGGAATTCCTGTAATTTTCAGAGGATTTTTTGCTCCTATCATCAATCTAATTGACAATACCTCATTATCAATTTACAACACCTAATTTAATTGATGATAAGTATTGGGAAATGCACACAGAGTCTTCATCAGTTACAAACTGATCTAATTCCATTGATATAAGCAGTCAATTTTTATATCAGTTTATGCCAGCAATTAAGAAGCTTATGTAAGACACATTATAATTGCACAGGATATACTTTTTCCCTTTGCCTTGACCTTAGATATGGTTTCCAAAAGCCTGACTCAGTGCACTTCGACATCAAATAAGTTTCCCAATGTTCTAAATGAGATTTTCATCCCTCCCAATGTATCTTCAGGGCTCTGTCCCTCTTCTTCTTGCTTTTCGTATGTCATAATATTTAATATTAAAATGGATTGAATAAAAAATTTTATCAAAAGTGTATCTGTGGAAATTGCTTACTCTGCTTTCTCCCCATTATGCCTCCTTCAAGGGTTTTTTACTTCATACCACTTTTAAAAACAGAGAAACTGTGGCCTGTGAGCTCAGTGTTATGGTTTCTAGACCTTTCTGAGTCTGTGGGGTTTGAATGTCACTTCCCCAAATAGTGAAGCCGAGAGACTTACAGATGAAAGCTGTCATCTGCAGGGAAGAGAAGGATGTCTTGGAGAGCGCAGGCACCCCATTTCTCCATGCTATCAGCAAGAGAGTTTTTCTTGCCACAGCTGTTGACTTCCATTTTTAACACAGAAAAAAATATTAACAAAAGCCAAATATTTATGAGGAACATTGAAACCTAAATAATTTAAGGACTTGGAAAGTATTGCTTCAGGTATGTTGCTCCTCTCTAATAATTTATTGCTGCTACTCCAGCCATGACTGTTACTTCATTAATCCATCGTTGTTGTGAAGTCAGGCTTTTTTCACACCAGTAACTTGACACCATTAATTATTACACGATGAGAACACATTTAAAAAGAAAATGAACACTCTGGGCGTAATTTACAGCCACAGCACAATGCTGAGGAAGATATCTCCTTTCAAGGCATTTGAATTTGTTCCAGCATATGGAGCGTTCACTTGCCCGGCAGTAATATGTGAGCAATAACCTACGAAATGCGGTGCATTTCTGGAGAACGTAGCGTGGCTCGGTGCCAGAGGCCAAGTCATATCAGCCACCCAAGAAGTGCAGTAATCCTCACAGAAATTCACTGCTTGGTTGGGTCTTCCTGCTATTAGGAAGAGGAAATTGTCTGGGGGGAAAGGTCAGACCTTTGCATTTATTAGGATTTCTGACAAAGTACTGGCATCACTGATGGGCAGCCAGAAAATGTGAGGGGAACTCAGTCTTCAAGAGCTATTTTCTGGTTTTAAAGGGGCACATGCATATTACAATTTATGTGATTTTCACATAAAGATGATGCTTAGGTTATATTGTGATTACATATCTAGTACTAAAGATTTTCAAATGGACAGGACTTCAGAATCTAAGGCAAGATGATACCTTAGCTTATGCAGCAGGTACTGGGAGATGGCCCGTCAGCTCTCATGCATGCAGACACATCTGTGTGTATGAACTGGAGCACTGTTTCCTGGGCCTTGTGGTACAAGGGCACCTCAATGCTCCAAGCACAATAGCAGGGAAAGGTGGATGCTGGGGGAGAGGCAGAGTTACCTGATGTCAGAGGAGAGCAGCCACCTTACATCAGGCTGAAGTGCCTACCTACACTGAGATTCTCTCTCCAGCAGTGTTATTTTCTAAAGTCTAAGAAGACGCTTAGATAAAAGGTATGAATTAAACACTTCCAACAGCTGCCGGAAGAGGAAACGGAGAAGGAACGTGCTATGTCGGCTGTAGAGCGTAACAACAGCAAGTGGGCTGCTGTGACTGCAGGGCTATTGTAAATCCATCCACAGCCCACTGCACAATGCAAGGAAACAAATTAGCACCAGGTTGGTTTGTGGCTCAAGGGCACCACTGCATTGCCTGCCCTACCTGGCCTTCTCTGGGCTGCTCTGCAAAGGCTCCCCAGTGCGGGGGCATAAACCGTGCTTTATATTCATTACCGTTGATGCCAATCTTACACTTCCTTCAGCTTGGTCAAGGCAAGAGTCATGTTTTCTGGTTGGTTTCAGTCATTTACTGAGCAGTTTCCCTTGGAGAGTCCCATGCACTAATACCACCAGCAGGGCTGACAGTGCTGCAGGGGAGGTTGTCGTGGGCAGATTTTGTCTCCTGGTGGTTCCACTCCAGCCTATTTTCTGCACAGAATGCTGGCCCGCGACTGTAGAGAGATTTACCTAAATGCATTGTTTGAAAGTGCGGTAGCAAAGAAGCATGCCAGCGAGGAGGGAACATTAGATAAGCACTCATTTCAAATCAAGTAGTCTTATCTTTGCACAGACATCATGTTTCAGTTTTTGTGAATAATATCTGTCAAAGTTTTCAGGTGCTTGTATTAGTTCGGTAAGATAGAGATGCTAAAGTCAGAAAGAGGCAGACTGCAACATTATCTGTAATGCTGGCAATCTTGCTGCTTGCTTCCCACAGGTTGGAGGCTTTTCCAGTGCCTTTTGGAAAGCAATGGTAGTTTGGGTTCACCTCAAGTTTTAGGAATACATTTTGAGTTACTTTTGTTTTGTCACTATCCCTTAAAAAAAAGTCCAGGAAAAACAATGTTATATTGGGCTTAGAGGGAGCAGAATTGTGTAGTGGTATGTGTTTGGACAAAAAGCAGTATCAGGACACAGGAAAAAAAAACATGGGGGATTATACACTTTTGCTGAGAAAAACTGATTACAGTCAAACAAAACATTTGTTTTATTTAAAAAAAAAAAAAAGAGTTTGCTAAACTGTGCTATTTCTTTGAGCATGGCATAATTCTCTGTATCCTTGCCCCTCGAGGGGTGCTGACCTGATGTTGAAGTAAAAACTCTTCAGGCTCTTGGCAAACAGAGCTTGCATGCATAGTCGTGGTGGTAGAAAATAAGACAATGCAGTAAACCAGTTTTTTAGAGCTTTGACCTCTTTGAGTCTATCAACCTGTGTGTGAAGTCTGTTGTGCATGGGTTTATGCCAACAAAACTCATCCACTACTCAGCCCTTTTTCTGCTTCTCACTGTAACCCAATTCTCTGATGGTTAGGTTTTTTAAGGGAGCTTTTCCTAGGCTTTTTATTTTTTTACATAGCACATTTATGAAATACAGAGGCTGTTTTCTGCACAGTGTATTCCAAATAGTCCCTGGCCACTGCAAAGCTCCTAATGAACAGAGTTCTATTTTTCACAGAGGTTGTGCCAATTATGAGGATTTTTTTTCCTGAATCAGAATTAAATCTCCCATAAGTCAAGGAGAAGAATAAAGGTCTTAAAGTTACGGACATAGAGGCTAGGCTTTTCTGCTGCACCAGAAACTCTGCCTGACCTTGAGCAAATCAGACAGGGTTAGACATCCACACTTGGGTTTTGTCATTGTGGATCCTTGGGAAATAGCTCCTCACTGTTGCGGGGAAAAAAAA
>VXAY01007150.1:413784-609640 GCA_013399855.1 Oxyruncus cristatus | reverse complement strand
GAAAAAGAAAAAGAAAAAGAAAAAGAAAAAGAAAAAGAAAAAGAAAAAGAAAAAGAAAAAGAAAAAGAAAAAGAAAAAGAAAAAGAAAAAGAGAAAAAGAAAAAAGAAAAAGAGAACTGGCTATGACACTCTCCATAACTCTGCTTTGCTACATCCCTACCTATAATGGTTTAAAGAGGCTATATGAGTTCACTTAGTGCGTTATTGGTAGGAGAGCATATGTGCAGAAAATGCAGTTCTCAAAATACCTCAAAGTACTTTAAAAAGGAGGCTAAGTATTATTTCACAGTTGAGGAAAAAGAGGCCTACAGATAAGTGAATCAAGGTGCACAAGTTAACGCAAGGGCAGAACTGCCAACAGCCCCAGAGCAAGGGGTAATATCAGTGGGGGGGGTCAATGTCTTCTCCCACAGAAAAGGGTGTTAATGAGAGCAGCAATCACAGTGTTGCAGAGACTCCCTGCACCAGTTATGGAAACTACTCATTATAGGGGAGAAATATTTTTTCCAGCCTAGCTTTTAAGGAAGAGCAGCAAACAGCTGGTTGCCACGGCAATTGAAAAACATTAATAATGTCCCACATGAACATGTCCACAGTGGTGTCAGAGCTGTGTGAACAGAAAACATCTCCGTCATAGCTCTGCCATCAGTGGGTGTGGGCGGCATGGGGTGGAACGGCATCATTTTAGTTGTCCTAATTGCAGGTATGACCCAAGAGCTCCTCCACAACTGAGTTGCCAAGCACTGGCAGAGTGCTGTGAGCTGCCCATGCCTACGCTGTGCCTCCTCCACACAGACAAAGTTTTGGTTTCCATTCACAGAGCTTCAACAAAGTCTGGAGAATAGTCAAAAAATCCAAAGTACTTTTGTGCATTTCAGACCAAAGCCATGTTACGGGTCCTCTTTTCCTTTTCTCTTCCTTTTTAGATGACTATTTTCTCTTTCCTATCAGTGTACATTTTTCCCCAAAAAAGTCCTTTTCTCTTTCATTTCTGATTTTACAAATTTAATCATCCTGAAAATGCATTTGGTATAGCTGTTTTGTAAAATGTTCCCTACAAGAACATCCGTGTGCATTTTCCCTGCCCTAAGCATAAGAAGTGCACCTCATGTGAAACCCTGTGGTCTTCAATTCTTGCCATGCAGCACAGTGGTTGTTTATCCCCACAACAGCTAGGTATAAGCCAGGCCTGTATGACCCCTATTAGTATTTCATGGGGAAAGTTCAATGTTTTTATTTGCTCTGCACTTGTGATCAACATGGACAAATCAATTCTAATTCCATCCTTCTTTAGACTTTTTGTAGGTTTTAATAAGGACCTTAGAGATTCCTTCCCCCTTCCAAAATAAAAAAGAATAACTCAGGCTTAGTAATTAGGCTTCATACAGTCACTGCTCACACAGAGGAACCTAACAGGTTCTTTATAGTTCCCAGGAGACCAATTAACCTTCTTTTAAATATATCTCTATATAGCCATAGAGACAGGCACACGCAGAAATGCACATACACACAAGCTTTTCAGCAGCCTCAGATGCTCCAGGTCCTTGTTAACCAAATTCTGATGGGGCTCATGTCAAGAAGGCAGGGCTGAAGCATCCTGCCTGAGTCCATTTTAACTCCAAAGATGCCTAAATCAGGACAGAGTACAATCTCTTTTTCTGATTTCCTTGCCCCCAGGACAGGAGGAAGAGAATAATCATGCAGATTCTTCCATGCTTGAGGTTCCCCTCCATCTCTTGGGCTCAGGCAGGCAGCATTTGCTGGTAGCCTTACCTGGAGCTAAGGAGCCTGCTCCCCCATCTCTGTTTCAGCTAAGGGCTGACAAGAGTAGAGGAAAGTGTGGTGCTTTCTTCCTCCGCCCCTCCAATTCAGCAGCTCTGATTCCTTCCCAGTCCCCAGAGGCTCCAAATAGGAAGGTGGCAATTTTACATACTTCTTGGAGGAAAACTCTTCTTTAAATCACAGGTGATTCCTCTTGACAATTCCACTTGACTTTCAGAGCTGGAGCTGTGAGACGGTAATAGAGGAGGGCGTCTGATGAGAAAATTAGCAGAGCTCCACTCTTCCCCTCCCCCAAGCCTTGTGCTCTGCTCTATGCTGTTCTTGCCTGTTTACTTTTAATGAAGTTCCTTTTAATGAAGCATTTTTTTGTGTTGTCTTCCTGTTGCAATTCATGCCAGGTGGGGTGCTGAGCATCCCGTGATGAAACAGGTAGAGGACAGGTCTGGCCTGATCCTCCTTGAGCTGTCCCTTGCTGAGCTGGGAACACTCAAAGTGATGCACTGCAAAGCCACAGGGCTGCCATCCCTCCCACCAGCAGCAGCACACTGCAGGAGCCCAAAGGATGGAAAGGCTGTTGTGATCTTGGGAGAGAGTTTCAGGCATCACACCACTGCAGGGAGGAATTTCTCTCCATACTCCATACCTATAGCAGTAACCATACACCTGAGGGATAGCTGGTGGTCTGGGAACTGGAGTAGCAAAGATGATGGGGACTGCAAGAAACAGAGCAGTCACTGCTGGGGGTTTGCCTCTGCTCGTTGCACTCACCCGTTTGGATGCAAGGGCCCTTGTTGTACTTCAGTCTCCTTGAAAGTAATGTCAAGCTCTGGGGAGAAAATCTTCGGTGAGGTACTGGTGATGTCTGGATTTCTATTCTTTTTAATGTCATTAATGTTTGTATCCAGATTATACTCTATTTAGGACTGCGATCAAAATACCATTGCTGGGGAATGGTGTTCCCTATCATGATATCAGGAATACGAATGAGTTGGGAATGGTAATTTCTGAACATCTGTGGTTGAACAACCAGTAAATAATGGTACTTTTAAAGGTCAGAATAATGAGGTTATATAAAGATTTCTTTTTGTTCACCATTACTAAATGTTTTCTGTGGGGACTGTTTTATAATTTGTGTTTTCTGCAAAGACCAGAGGAATAATGATCCCAAGTCTGGGATGAGGCAACCCGCCAACCACCAAGCAAGGATGGTGCGTTATTTATGGCTGGCAAATGGGCAAATGGATAAAAATCCTTCAGATGGGCATTGTCCAAATTCATTTCACTGGAGCCCCAAAGCACTTTCTGCATTCAATGTAATGTGACTGTGATACACCCATGACACAAAACTGTCTGTTTTACCATTAAAGTCTGAAGCCTTGGCAACTCATGTCCTTCCAAGGTAGAGGAGAGTCTCATAAATAGACCAACATCTCCTCTGCTATAGAAGAGCCCTTTGAAATCTGCTGCTACATCACATGAAATGATGGTTATAGGGTGGTGGGAGCAAGGAAGGAACTTGTCCTGCTTGTGAGTTGGAAAAAGGCTGGTTTGCTTGGTTGGCGTTTGCAGATCTTCAGAATTTACCTGGGTTTAGAGCTCAGAAGCCCTGCAGAGTTGCTCAAATCTGGCCTGTGGCCCAAATGGGCTTTAACCTGGGCGTCTTGCCTCTTGACCAAGACCTATCAGGCAGTCACTTAGCTGGGCAAGTATCCCAGTTCAGACCAGAGCCAAATGTGGAGCCAAGGGAGGCAAAGGCAAGGATTTTATTCCTGATGTGATACCTTCAGCAACACCTTTCCTTTACATGTGGGGAATGTAGCAATGTGCCAAAGCCAACGCCAGAGAATATTGCATTTTCCTCTGTATAGAACAAAGGTGCCTTAGGGTGTTTTTTTGAGGCTGTCCACCTCTCACTGCAGCAAGCCTTAGGGAGCTTCCCTTTTCCCTGCTCTGCACCACAGAGAAATTGGCACTTTCCTCACTGCCTACTTTATGTCCTACTCTACCAGTGATGCAGTCTGTCATAGGGCGCCATTGCTCTTGGAGCTGTGGCAGTTTTACCCTTGTAAAAAGATATCAAGTGTCCAACTCCTGTTTTGAGGAAGGAGGCGGGAGGGAACAGAGAGCAAAAAGCTCTCTAAAAAACAAAACAAAACAAAACAAAACAAAAAAACCCCACCAAAACACAAAATAATAATTTCTGAATTGGCATGGAAATGTTTAGCTTGCTGCTTTGCTTCACTCTTGGCAAGTGTCAGAGAGCAACAGTTAAGCAGGACAGGTCCCCAGCTCCTACGTTGGCTTTGGATCATGGCAGGTATTTTGTGCCTGCTGCTCTCTGGTACCAGCTGAGCCAGGCAGGTTCTGGCACCACCTGCCTTTCCCCCCAGCCCTGCGAAGGAGGATGCAGTGGTTCAGGCTCAGCTGCCACCGCCAGTTTGTGGAGCAGGGCTTTGCCACCTGGGCACGCCCGTGGAGGAGGTCTGCAAAAGGCAGCCAAGGAAAGAGAATCTTGTTATCATTAGGCTGGAATGCCCTCTACCATCTGCAACTCCCATGAACAAGCTTACGCAGCCTGCCAGATGAAAATGATGGAAATCCTGCATTGCCTTAGGCCAGCAGACTGTCCCAGGCAGAGGAAGCCACATTTTGCACCAGTGTCCCTATGCCAGCCTTCCCCCAGTCCTGCTGTATACCTCAGGCACCATATGAACTTTCTCGCAGCCCGTGGGCCAGCTCCTGGCCAGCCAGCATGGTCCTGCAGCCAACCAAAGCTTCCAGGATGTGGTCATGCATAGGATTCCTTACTGAAATGGGTGTACATCTTTACCATCTGAAACACATTGATTATTACAAGTTACCTCACAGTATGTTAAAAAAAAAAAAAAAAGTTCTACTCTGTATTTCCTTGGGAAGAATTTTTAGGGTCATAGAATTTAGAGCTCAAAGGTTTACAATCCTAGTAAGATAAGGCAGTATAATAACCTCCACACTTTATGAGGAGAGCTTATGGAGAGGTCAAAATGGCTTAGCATAAGGGTCAGTTTTACTTAAAGTTCCTGCTTGAGGAGGGGAAGTAACATCCTAAATCTTCATATCTGGCTTTCACTTATATAACTCAGGTTATAGGCATTTGCGTTGTTTGTTTTTTTCCCCTAGCCTCAGTGGGTTTTCTGCTTTCAGTGAGTCAATGAAATGAATCCCGAAATGAATCCCAAAATAAAATTGTGTCTCTGCCCCAGGCCTCTGGCCAGGTGGTGCCATTGTATGTCCTGTGCCTTTGTAGGGGCAAGTAATGCACCATTATGATCATCTTCTCTACACTCACCTGGTATCATTCTGTTCTTAAATTGCTGACACATCTATGAATGGCCTCCTGTCTCCATGAACCTGGACAGGTTCTGCCATTCCCATTATCTCCTCAGTCCTCCCTCTCTGTGGCATAGTGCTGCCTTGTCCATGCTTCAGCAGCGCTGTTCTCCGTTACAGACTGGAGGAGAAGTACCACATTGTACTGGACGTGTCCTGGGGGCTGTGTATAAGCAACATCACTGTCCTAGTGCCTGTATGATGTACAGTGGTGAAAAGGGCCAGCTCAGAACAGCCTTAAATGCACCGTAATAAGAAACTACAGATAGCTTTGCAATGAGCCCCTAGAGAGGCTCACATGCCTTGACTTTGATGGCTGCACTAGCCTGCCAAAAAACCTGGGAAACCTGCCTCTCGGGCCATTATATGTTGCAAATTTATGGAAAAATTGGGAAAGCAAGATACTAACAGGACATAAAAGCAAGCCAGGCATTGTTTGGAGAAGCAATAAATAACTTTTCATAGAACAAATCATTGGTGGCTACGTGATTTTACTGGGTGGAGATACCAGTTTCAGAACAATTTTTTCACTGTGGAAGTATTTCAGTGCCCCAGTACCCTCACAATAACTGCAATCCCCATGACAGATTTCAGGAGCAAAGACCTCTTGTTAGGCTACAGGTTTATTTAGAATGCAGATAGTGTTTGTTCCTGTGACTGACCTGCTCTGCAGACCACTTCATGCCACTGCAATGCTGATTGTCAAGCAGACTGGAATGGGTGCTCCCATTGTTTCGGCCTTGACAGCAGGAAAAAGAGAGTCCAGTGGATGCAAACTCTGCAATGTCAAGGCTTAGAGGCTGTCCAGAAGCTTTTCTGTGGATTTCACAGCATCTTAATGGCTTTACATACAACCTTCAGAAATATTCTTTGAGCCTCTGGAAACTCAGAGCTAAGCCAGCCTCTGGGGCTGCAAGAGCCACTAGCCCCAGGGCCAGGAGCCAGCTGTTGTCTTTCCCATTATTAGGTAATTGCCATGCCTTCCATTGTCATTGGAAATTAGGAGAAAATGCTGTTACAGTTACTGTGTCTTGCTTGACTCCCTCCGGTGCCACTTGTTGGGTATTGTGAGGCTTCCATCAAATTCGCTTTAGCAGCAGGCAGCTTGCTCTTAAATAAAATCAGACAGGTGCCATGACTTTCTTCCCAGTTGTGACCCTGGGATCTGACTAAAGCACACAGATGGGAGCAAGCAGGGCCGCTCAGCATGGACAGGCCCTGAAAGACAAGGTGGGTAGGAGCACTGCTACTCCTTTGCACCACTGTGAGCTTGTTTCAAGCAAGCTCCAAGGGGCAGTTTGTGAGGGGCAGTGCTGAACTGGCACAGAGCATCCAACAGCACCACTATGGAGTAGACTGCAGAGCACAGCCCAGCAAGCGGGGTGGCTTTTGTGCTCCCCCACCTCTTCCTTACTGTAGCTACATTGAGCAATTCATGTATTGACAAACAAAATATAGGAAAATGTCAAGGTTTTCTCCCATCTCCCTGGTTTCCTGTCATTCAGAGAATGATGATGAGCAGAAATGAGAAAGGAACAAGGACAGACCCTGCTCCTTTTAAAGTGAGTGACAAAGGTCCCCCATCACTGGAGGTGTGAGACTTCCTCTCTGCAGCAAGCCCCGAGTCCCACACACAGTACTGACGCGTCTGGCGGCACTTCACTCTCTAGAAGACAGAAATGGAAATATGGATATGTGCCAGACGCACACAGCTGAATAGGTTTGGCTGCCAGTCGGCTGGCATGAAAACCGCAATCTGACGCAAAGCGTGGGTGCCAAACCTGTGCTATACTTGTCCACAGCAGAGACACATATAAACATATATGAAAATGAATGCAGGTTCTCTCCCCAGACAAGCATCCATTGGGGAGGGACTGGTTTTGGCTGTCTTGAAGCTTCTCCCAGGTCAGCACTTGCCAGAATTGTTCTTGGGAGCAGACAAGACCTACTTGTTTTTGGAGGTTGTGAAAGTGGTCTTTGAGCAATGTAGAGCATCCATGTGGTCACAGCCAGCAAAGCATTTCTCAGTGGTTAAATAGCAGATGCCAGACTCCAAAACTGCCAGGTTGGCAACTGTCAAGACTCCTAACATACCATAAAATGTAAAATCCACAGATGGCCTTTTCTAGAGGAACTAAACATTAACTTTGTGTTCATCTCAGCAACTGGGAACAGAATTTTCTTACCCTCATCCCTCCTCAGCAGCTTCCAGGCAGCTACTTCTGTCAGCCAAAATGAGAGTGAGGTCCTGGGACCCTGTTTTGCAGATGGATGTGGGAGAGGAACATCCTTTAGCAAGAACTTCCCCTTCTCCTGGTTTTCCAGTAGTTGGGGACCTTATTCAGGACCCCATAAAGACATGGGGCCTGTCAGGTTTCCATGCTAAACCCTCCCCTGATTTTTAGTCCGGCAAGTTTTTGTTTTTAAAGACAAGACTTGGTCATGGATAGGGCATTGGTTTACAAGAGGCACCAATGATTTGAAGCAGGCCTCATAAGGACACCAGCCTTTTGATAGGTGTGAACCACTGTTCTCCCTCCATGAGTGAAACCTTTTCTTGCTGTTTTGCCCCAAATCAGAAGTGAGGCCTGTAAGGCTCCAGATCGGATCATGAGTGAATTGATTTTGTTTCCAGCTCATCTAGAGTGCCTTACCATCAGTTCTGTCTTAGGCACAGGCTAGGACTTGCACTAACCCATTTTTCTGGTATTGTCACTGTAAGGCATTTTGGGTTTCTTACTACTTATGTGACTGCATGATAACAGCAATGAAGATAAATTACCTCAAAAATAGGCAATAAGCCTTTTAGCTCTTTAGAGTAAAACAGAGCTATCCTGAACAGCCCACAGACAAGAGAAATGGCTGTTTATCTTCATTTACAGCTACTGTGGAGTGGCACAACATGTAAATTCACTGGCCCACAGGCAACATCTAAGGTAGGACTGCAGTCACAGGGCTTGCTGTGGAGGGGGAAGGACGAGGCTCTCTCCTTCCCACCATCAGCCTTTGCCTCTGTAGCTACCTCGACACTTTTCGTGTGTAAGAGCTGGTCATCATAGATGACTGCATCTCTCATCTCTGTGACTGCTAGCTCTGCCACTGAGCTGTAGAGTAAGATAGACCTATACTAAATTTTTACCAAGCTGTTAAACAACATTTAGATGCCTAGCACCCTAACATGTCCCCTCTAAAGTAGGGAATATGAGGGAATCATCTGCCAGCACATGATACGTCTTAAAGGAGATTTTAAATGATTTCCTTTTTTTTTTTTTCCCTCTTCCCTAAGAGAAGTAAGATTTGCTGTTTCCTTCCAATAGGAAGAGATGAATGTCTTCATCAGGGCTTACCCAGGTGCTAGTGCACATGTGATATTCGTCCATAGAGAGAGAGCACATTCACATTTTGTCCTGCAAGTAAGGAGCATGCTTAATTATCAAAAGGGAATGACACAAATGTGAGCTGAAGGCAAGGAGACATTGTATACACCTTAGAAACAGCTCAGGGATCAGCTGGCCCTGCCACCATTGCCTCGCTGAGAGACAAGCATGTCTTGACACCAGACACAAACTCTTTATTCCTCCCCTGTTGTGTTACGTACCTGCACGGTGGCCAAGGGTAATCTGACCCAATTCCTAGAGATGACAAGAAATTATGCCTATGAACACATAACTTGGTCTCAGATTTTTCCCTTGCTCACAGAAACAGACAGACCAATCCCTGCTGATGTGGGGAGGCACATATGCATAACCAGCTTCTGCAAAACCCTGATTAATTTAGGCCTGTGACTATGTTTTCTTTCTGTTTCTGGACAGCAGCAGGAAAGAAATTAATGGTGCTCTGCTTGCTTGTAATATCTCTCATTGCTATTGAATCCTGCAATTCCTGAGTGTTTTCTGGTGAATTTGCTTCTCAGCAATACTTGCTTGGTAGAATCCCTTTGGTCATTTTATTTTCAGGTTTGATCTTGCTTACTCTCACTATTATAATTGCATGTCCTCTTTTGGGTCAAAAGCACCTTATCTGCCATTTCATGGTAGAAATGTCATGAAAGTTTCTCATTCAAAGTGAAATAGTCAGGAGGAGGAAGCAGATATATTGGTAAGGTAAAAGTAAACATTTAATGCCACTATAGTTTGATTTTTTTTGTCCAGACATCATATTTTTGACAATGTTTCACACCTCAGATACCACAAAAAGGATATTTTTTAGCCAGCAAACAATAAACTTTACAATTTTAATGGCAAAAGGCTCAATGCATTTGTTGACCAACTTGAAAATGGCTGTGACTTTCCACATTTTGAATTTATCCTCATGCTGTTCTTTCTTTTTTTTTCCCCCATAAAATTTAGTTGATAAAATATATATATCTACTACTGATACATCCTCTTCTGAAACTTCCCACTGGTAGGACCAGCATAAGTTCTATATCTATCAATTTCTCTCCTCCTTAGCCCTATTTTATACCACTGTTAAAATGAGAAAGAACATAGCCACGGACAGAGTGAAATGGATTTAGCAAACATACACTTCAATGCATAGCACTTAGATAAGCATTTCCAACCATCATGTGTAAATAAATTATAAAATACAAGCAACTCTATAAAACAAGAACATCCTGAGTTTACAAATAAATTATATCCTTCATACATAGAATATGATGTGGATGTTAGTAACCAGCAGTTTCAGCTATGGGAGGGAAAGAAGTAAAACGTAGAAAAGTTAGTATCTATGCATACATAAAACATATATGTATGTGTGCTACACGTAAATACTCACACACATACATATACAACATAGAGGGTGAATACATCCATATCTATAGTATATAGAGAATATGTAATATAGCTGAAACTGCCTCAAGCACCAATTTATTACCATTATTATAAAGTTTGCTCAATACTTAAGTAGGACCACTCAAAGTAAGATGGTTTGGGTTGTGTTTTATTTGCTGTCCAGGAGCCTTTGAAGGTAGTTTGAAATATTATAGTTGAATGCTACTATTTCACTTTCAGTACCTCCATTCTTTGCAGAATCATCATGCCCTTTGTGAGCTTCAAAATGTTGCATAAGTGAGCACGAGACTGCTCTTTATAAAGTTGGTGGCGAAATCCATACTGACTTCAACTGGGTTAGTAAAAGAGTGCTACATTTTCAGGGGAAACAGATTTTTTTTTCTTTTTTTTTTTTTTCTTTTTTTTTTTTTGAAAGGCTGCTTGAGAAGGAGAAAGAAGAGAAGATAAAGACAATAATAAAATGGTTTATTATTTCCAAGAGCAGGTATGGAAGCTCTGATAACCCTGGGATGAGCACACAATAAATGCGAGAGAGAGAGAGAGATTATTAACTTTGCACTGACAAATCATTCACAGTTTTGTTTGCTATAGTTATTTGGAAACCTGTTTCAAATCTTATGATAGATAGCAATATCCAGCCTTGTGTCTTCAAAAACTGCTGTGTGTTGCCAGTGCAAAAGCCTGTGGAGTAACAAATCAAAGACCATGAGGACATCAGGATTAAGCAAGGTATGCCATCCAACCACGGATTTGAGAAAAAGTGCCTCTCCATATGGTCATCATCCACTCCTATCAGTGTTTACCAATACCAATGTTTTGATCTCTGCAGTGAGCTTGTGCATCCCTGACGCTGTGCAACCGTCCCTCCCATCATATGAACTGGCCTCAGAGAGTCATTCAGCCTCTGTTTTATGAGAATGCAGTGAAGAAGCTTCAAGTTGTAATTTTAAAGGTATTAGGACTAGACAGAAAGCTTGATCTCACAGGCCACCAAAAGTCCAGGTTCTCACTTGATGTAACTGTGCTGTATTCCTCATGCATATGCAGAATTTGTTGTATTTAACAGCTGAGATTGTAAAATATCTTGGCTTAAATTCATGACACCCTGAAATATAGAGTAGCTCATTTAGAATACTTTTACGGGCCTCTAGACAGGAGCTGCAGCAATTTGGCTTTGTAGGCTGAAGAACATGGGGAAGAAAGGACTTTTTAAAGCAGGCCTTAAAAGTGTTTCAAGCATGAGTTTTCCCTATAGTGTGGCATGAGTCACCTTCATCCTAGTGAGTGCAAGGAGAAAGGTTTTGTAGGCACTCTTTGGAGGAGGAAAGGGGAGTGGTGGTGTTGCCATTTGTGAACAGCTATGCCACCTCCCCACAAGAATGTGTGTGGGGACTGTCTCAGGCTGTTTGCATATATGTTTATCTGTATGTACATACCCTTTGTTTTTACAATTATTTTTAGTTCATAAAAAAGATGCAACAAAATCACAAACATTTCTAAAAGGTGATGTTCGTAAAAGAGCCTATATTCTTCAGCTGTTGTCACATTTGAATTCCATGCCACAGATAATAATCCCCATTTTAAGACATACCATGTTATCAAGAGAAATGAAAAAAAGTAAAAAATTAAATCTCTCATACTTCAAGATGGACTGAGTGAGCATTATTCCCAGCATCACTCCCAGTTTTCAGCCTCTATAATTACCACGTTTAGAGATAAAAGAAAAAAATGCCAGTGTATCTTTCATCCTTTTCTGTACATTATCTGCAGCTCTCACTTACTCACTCTTGCTTCATGCCAGAGGATCATGCCATTGCTTGTTACCAGTCACTGTTTTATGTAACTGCAAGTTTCAGAAGTTAGGTTTTATGGCAGTGGGTCTTCGAAGACTGGATCAAAGTCAGCAGATGTTCAGCAATAGTTCTGCGTGCAGCCCTTATGCAAAATGAGGGGATATTAATTATGTAAGAGGAGAATGTTCTTCCACCATATAACACCACAGTAAATAAATAAAAAAAAAAAATAGCAGGTGGATGAATTTTCCTTTTCCTCGCAACTGGGAAGGTTACTCTGCTATAACTCTCCTGACTTTCAACACAATTATGCCTCAGTTTTACCAGTGCAGGTGAGATGAGAAGAGACCCAGTAAAGACCTAAGAAAGGAGAGTTCAAGTATTGGTTTGCTTCCTTGACTCTCTGTAAAGTAATACTTCAGATTGCTTAGATCTGAATGAATTGATGAGGAATCAGTTTGAGGCAAACACAAGGATGCATGGCTAAAGAAAAGACTTGTGTTGTTATGACAAATGCACCAGGAATTAGGGCTCTCCCACACCCTCTAGGACACAAAGTGACCCAGCACCTGGAGCCAGCAGGGGTGTGACCCATAGCTTTCTGCCTGCTGCAAGAACTGACACAGACCAGAAGGATGTCTGAATCCAGACTGCAGCCAAAGTCTCCAGTCTAAGGCTACACTTGAATTTGTAGCTATAAAGCAGCTTTTGGCCCTTGTACGAATAAGGCTCACGTACGCAAAGACGAGCAGTTCCCAGAATAAGCCCCAAGCTGCCCCACAGCTGCCCGTGCTGGAGAACAGTGGTGGGGATATGGAGCAGTAGTGTTGTTCTGCAGCTGTCACACAACCCGACAGTGAGGAGCTGTGATCTCCTGTCACACATGCAAACAAAGAATTAACCTTCAAACCTAATTACATTAACACTGCTGTTCGCTACTAAAGCTGTCCCAGGGAAATAAGATTGATTTCTGAATGTGCAAATGATTAAGCATTACATTCATGTTGTTCCTTGTGTACTTTAGGCAACATGAGGTCTTTTAAAAAAATCAGCATAAAAACAGCAGTATGTTGCCAATTCCCCAAATAATGGGACTTCCTAGATGACTTGCAGAAGTGTATGGGTCTTCTGTAAAATGCTGACTACTGCAGACTAAGATCTATTTCATGATAAGGTCCTGATGCTTTTAATTATCTGTTTTGCAGATATTTGAAATATAATAATATAAATTCTGAAGTAAAAAGCTATTTTTGAGAAGAAAATATTTTATAGTTTTCAAATCTCTGCAAATTTTTCATTCCTCTTTTTCAATTAAGCCATCACAATTCTTAAAAACATTGTGGCAAATTCTGAATTTCAATGACAGAAAGTCAAGAAAGAGAAGATGAGTATGGATTTTAGGATATGAATTCTAGTATATAACGGGAGTGTTAATGGCCACTTTAATTAGGTCCTCAGAAATAAAATATTTGTAAGTTCCATGATTCTGCTAATTAGTACACAATTTTCAGTATGCAAAATTCATCCTTGGCATAATCAATTTGGTTTCAGGAATCAATTTTGGTCCATCATGGTAAACAGGGTGAACATATGCTCTTACTGTTTAAAGTAATGGCTAGGTAGACACACTGCTTTCTATGCTTCCCAATCTACAGAAGTACCAAATCTAGAGTCAATGAATAATGGAGTTAATGATGGTGAGGAATCTTACATTTAATAGATATTCTACAATACTTCTGAAAAGTGTTCACTTGATTTATAGAAACATCACCACTCCTGTTTAAGTCTCAGACTGTGTGTTGGGGCAATTTCCTTGGCTCTCTGCAGCTGTGGGTTTTTGTTTTGGTTTTGAGTTTTTGGTGGTGGTGTTTTTTTACCTTGAGAGAGAAGGGGATATGTCTTTAATTCTTATTTGGAATAAAAGTTTCATGATAGGAATTGGTGTGGAACAGAGTAGAAACTGACTTTCATATAGGACTTTTTTTCCCCTCCAAATAATCTTATAGACTGTAAGAAGAATCTTCTACAAAATCCAGTGACAGAATTAATAAGATTTGTTATTACTAAATGAAATTAAAACTATAAAAATGTTATTTCTATTTTTTAAAAAAAGCTTTTTTTTTTTTTTTCACCTAGCCACTAGAAAATCTATCAGTATTATTTTTCCATTGGAACTTGTTGCTTGGGATATTGTAAGAAAGCATTGATATGATGCTGCAACTAGAAAAATTGCACTTAAGTACAGCAGTTGATGCATTTTGAATATATAATAAGTGAGGCTCTTAGTTCCTCATAAGCAACAGGAAGGTAGCACAAATGTATGTGAAAGAGGAATTTTTGTGCATGTGCTTATTTCAATACAGAGGAATAAGAAACCTAATTCAACAAAATAATTCTTCATGCTCATCTGTAATTACAATGCAGATTTTGCACATTTGTTTATAAAACACAAAGGATTTTCCTTCCCACATACTCTTTTGTAGATAAGGAGGGAAGCTAGTAAAACACTTGGATTGGCATTGAGGCACAGGCCCTTGTCCTTTTGATGTCAATGTGAATTCTGCCATGGCTTCATGTACTGGAGGGTTTGTGAAGGAGATGCCATAGCTAAAGCTGAATTTCTCTTTGAGTGGCCTTACTCTGGTAATAAGAAAAGACAGTTAACATTTATTTATATGTTGTACTGATTAGGAAATATCTCTACAAACACAAGTTACTTAGAAACAGCAAGTCTGAAATAGGAGAAAACACCAAGAGAAAAACAAGCTGTAAATACATTTCGAAAGTGTATTTGTTTTTTTTTCTTTTTCTTTTCTTGACTAGCACCATCTGTACACAATAAAGTATGAACATAAATGTTTGGATAATAAAGATTTGCAAGGCACTTGAACAGTTTTTCTGGATAGGTTTTCTTTTAATGAACCTCTCAATAGAAGTCCTACAACCACCTTTTCTCCTTCCTCAGCTAATGCAGGGAAAGAAGTGTCTTCAGCCAGCAGTTCTTATTTACAGACATGTCCTTAAAGATTCCTCAAAGTGCTCTTTTAGGCTAAGAGAATCAACAACCTTATATCTCCATTTGTCATGCTTGTCCTGTTTTTTTCTAATACTAGACCTCTGTATAGTTTAGCAGATCTCTCATACACACAGTTGAGACTTGACTCCAACCTTCATCCTCATTCTTTCGTCTTTGGGATGCTACTTGGAAGGGAAAAGGAGGATGGCAGAGATGTGCATTGAAATTCTCTTGAGGTTCATACTTTATCGGCGTCTAGAGGTGATGTCAAAACAGGTGATCATCATAAGATGGGCCTTGCAGAAGTTGACACGGTTTTCCAAACGCTCAGTCACACATTCCAGGGCCTCCAGGTATTCCAGAGAATCCAGCTCAAATACCTGCTCCAGATCAACTGTGGGGAAAAAAACCACACAGATAAGAAAAGTAAAAAAACCCCAGTGATTATTGGTGGGAGAGTCAGAACTAATTCAAGTCTTCAGACCCATCAATATACAACATTATTACCTCTGGCTTGCCTCTATCATTAAAAGCTGTCTTTTCTGTTCAACGGCTATTAAAATGACACAGTGGCTTGCCCATTGTGAAAAATACTTCTAAGTTGCATGGGATGCTTTCTTGAGCGATGCTCTGCCATCTCACCAGAGCTGCAGACAGCTTTTGCCATGCTCCATCACTCTTAAGCAAATGTTGAGCGCTAAGCATGTACTGACTTTCTCACACATTCTCCTGACCAGAAAGAGTTTAAATAGCTGCTCTGTCCTGGGAGGACAAGTCCTTTGTTGAATTCAGAACTTAGAATTAGAAACCAATCCCTAGCCTCCTTGTTCCTCACACTTTTCTCTGCTCCATGGGATTCTCACTAGACCAGTTAGGCACGGCAAGGGAAGGCATACACATCAAAAACTCCAGCTTAGCTGCCCATATGCTGCCAGAGACCAGCCAACAGCAGCTTCCATGGAAGCCAAGTGTGAGATATGTTGTCTGGGCCAGCACTTCCCATCCTATCTGGTCCCTGAGGTCTTTGCAATCCTTGAGGCTTTCTGCATTTACCACCCTGGAATCAGAAGCAAAGGCATCACACTGTAAGTGAACAGCACTGAACAGAAAATTCCCTGCTCTCTTTAAAACTGTCCTTTTTACTTCTCTTCCATAATAGTGTTCTGAAACCTATACTGTGGCTATTTTGAAGGATGTACCAACCTACTGTCAACTTGAGGCAGCTGTCAAAGGAAGAGTTAAGATGCTGTAAGAGAACACACCAGCCAGCCTCCTTTTGCTACGTACCATTATCCTAGATAAATTGCATATTGTGGGTTTTTTTCTAGGACTCTTTGATGTGAACTTGTCTGCTTGCTAATACCAAAAACTGTTGTATAACTACTGCAGTACTCTTCATGTTTTTTTTCCTTCGAGGTGCTGAGGGTCTTCTTCATTTGAATGTAAATGATCTTTAAGCCCTCTGAACTTAACACATATAGTTATAAAAAATGGGCCAAATTCATTTTTCATGTAAGCCCATTGGAGCCAAGGGACAAGTTTGCTCCACGGTGTTATTTTGTGGTAGAAGAGCAGATTTATAATATTGCTGGTATGTTTGAGTGATCTGAGGCCAAAAAAAAAAAATCTCATTTTCAGGAGCTGTGGACTGAAACGCGTGAATGTTAATCTACCAATGGCAATATCCACCACTAGAGTGCTGTACCATTTCAACATACAGCTCTCCGGCAAAAAGGATTGTTCAGTTCTACTGTAAACATTTAATAAGAATTATAGGAACTAGTTCTAGAAATACAGTCAATCTAAAACTTGCCCTTAGGTTATATGCTGGTTCATTTTAGTTCACATAGCAGCTCACATCTCACTCTCTTCGCACACATTTCTGCTCTGCTCCACCCACCCCCATTATATAAACCAAAAGAAACCTATGAGTCTAGGCAATAAAAGGATGTCCTTACATTCACTAAGCCATTTATTAGGATCCAACATCAGGTACTGTTTTGTCACCTCCAGTTCTCTCATTAACCACTCGTACTTGGCCTTGACCTCAGCGATTCTCTGCTGGCGATGCTCCAGGATTTTCAGCTTAGCATTGAAACATATCACCTCCTGCCAAACAGGAAAAAGAAGCAGGGAAGGAATAGATGAAGAGGACAAGAAATACTCAGATCCATTCAGTGAAATGATCTTCCAATCAATAATACTGACAATGAGCCATTTATTCTGGAAGCGTATGAATCACTGCATGAAATCCATCATATTTTTTTATTTTTATTGCTTTTGTTTGCTTTTGATGTTTTCCATCAGTGAGCTTTAGAGACTTTGCAATGGTAGTTAATAATAAACCATAATAATTAATAACAGGCAGCATCTTGAAACTAGATTAACTGCAGTAAAACATTTCTGCTTTTTGTCACCAGAGTTTGGCTAAGAAAACCTAAGCTCTTGGGAGAAGAAAATCCATTGCTTACTGTATTAAAAGTCTAAATACACCCCTGTGCTTGGCACATAAGAAATGCAGTAGTCATATTTTAAAACAGAAAAATTGTAAAAATATCAAATTTAAAATATCCTTAAACAAAAGCAGTGTGTTATGAAAAGCTCCAGCAATCCACAATCATTAATAACGATGATATATTTTCTGTAAAGATATGTAGCACAGTGACAGCATGGGGTGCAGCGCTGTCTGCAGACAAGAAGCCTGGCCTCATGTGACTTCTGAGAGGTGGCAGCCACCAAGACATGCAGCAAGTGACTCCACAATGAGGGCTGTGCTACCCTCGCCAGCGTGGAAGCAATTCCAGTAATAGAACTATCCTTCTTCAAGCCTGTGTGAAGATCTCTACACTATTCCACTTTTTTCTCTATAAACAAATCTGCTGTGTGGGTGAAGTGCAGTGGAAAACCCACCGCAGAAAGTTTCTCCAAACAAAATCATACCAGAGAACATCACAAACTGCCTAAACAAGTGAAAAGTGCCTTAAAATAATAATAAAATCTATATCTACAGTTACTCTAAAATACTCAACTTCAGATACTCCTCTCAATCTTCCATATCAAGAGCTGACCTTTACAATTTACATGCTCCAGGAGATTACACAGATTGCACTCACCTTGCTGTCCCCACCTCGCCGTCGCTGGAGCCTCTCCACATCATCTATCTCATAGACTTTGATCTCAAAGGGCTCCCCCAGGCCTCTCTGCCCACTTCGCAGTGGCCCATCCACCCAGCGGACCCCGGGGCTGTTGGCAGGCTTCCTTGCCGGGGAAGCAGTATCCAGTGATAAAGCTGGAATAAGCCTCCGTCTCTGGGAACCTGTGAATGCAGAAAGTGCCATTGCATGTTAGCAGAGTTACTGCCTCTCCTTTCTGCCCCATCTGCAGAGAAATCTACAAATTATATATATTTGGTCTTTTCGCGCACAGAAGAAAATGGAGAGAAAACCCAGGGAAGCCACAGGAGCTGTTGCTGTGACGTGCTGTACCCACTCCCCACGAGTCGGATCCTCATGTGGTCTTTGGTGTCTGACTCCAGGATTTGATACTCAGAGGGCATAAGTACCCTAAAGTTTACAGAGCCTGTGTCTGCTCCCCTTTGCTTAGGTCTCGGTGTGTACAGGTGTGCCAATGAAGGACCAAAGCAGCATGCTGGAACAGCTTTGTTTTCCTACCTCCTTACTGGTACTGGCTCTTACAGCTGAAGGACAGGCATTAGCCAGCCTCTGCAAAGACCATCTCCAGGAGAGGTGTGGGTTTAGGGTTTTTTTTTAATCACAGCACAAAAAGCACTGTGATACCCAAGTTTTTTTATTATTCTGGAGCTGAGTGCCAGTATACCACCATCTAGTTCTTTGCATAATAACACTGTAGGCTGACTAAAGCAGCGAAGCCAGTAGAGAGGACAAAATGCCTGCAGTAAGTACACACAAGCTTGAGGGTTGCCACCAGACTCGCATTAGTCTTGTCTCTGTTCAGTAGAATATTCTTCTAAAACATTTCCCATTTATGCACTTTCTGCAGCACTGATGATGGGCCAGACAGAAGTAAGAACAGGTTGGCAGGCGGGTTAGTCACTATGCCTGCTTCAGTACCAGTGCTCGTGCACACCCATCCTGCTTTAAAACCCCAGCGCAGCGGATGGGAGCACTGAAAAAGGCATCTGCCATGTGAGTTGCCAAGTCAGGGCCTAAGGTACAGCAAGGAAGAAAATGTACATCACTGGCCTAATGGCAGGGGTAAGGAAGCTGAGCACGCCATTTGTTGGGAGAAAGAACAAACACACACACACAAAAGAAAAACAACTGGTTGCATTTCCTTGCTTGGTTCAGCACAATCAGAGTAATGGATGGGTTTAAAAAAAAAAAAAAAATTGTAGCTGACAATTCCTGCAAGGTCTCCCCTAGGAGACAGCAGGAATAGAAGGGATGGAAGAAGCCAAAAACAAAAGCTGGAGCCAGCAAGTTTGAGTGAAACTATTAACTGACTCTCTTGGCTGCAAGAATAAAAGTGATGCCAGCAGGGAAGAGATGCAGAATGATCATGCAGATTTTATTTTAAAAATAAGATAATATCATTTATAGGAATACCCCGCATTACATTTATTGAGACTTGAATGTAAATAGTTTCAACATGACTGTTAATTTAGTGCTTCAATAAAAGCCAAAAAACAAACAAACAAAACCCACCCAAAACAAAACAAAAAAAACCAAACACCAAATATCTATTGATTGCCTAGTTTTTGAATTTGCCAGTAACAAAACATTGCCTACTTTCATTCATGGTAGTCTGTTTCTCTGCTGATTTTGTGAACTACCACATCTTATCCCATGATTTCTCAGGGCAGCAGTCTGTGCTAGAAACCAGCAGTTAAAGACCCATAATTAACCTGTAAATTAGATTAATAGACGAGAATGGTCTGTCTTGCTTCTATCTATAACGCATAGTCTACAGAGCTTTTAGTTGAATTCGTCTGAGATAATTTGATGCAAGAAAAGGAGAGCACAGCCGAAGCTGATAGACTGAGAGCTCTGGGTAGTCAGGGAGCTCTACGAGGCTGTTTTATCCCAAACAGCCTGAGATCTGGACTGTCCATCCTGTGACACCTATAATAGTTGTATTTAGTACTTATTTAGTAGCAGCCCAGTGAAAAAAGTTCATGCCAGAACAATTTAAGCCTTACAAATACCAGCAAGTAGGAGTTATTTTAGATCTGTAGTACCAGTCACTGGAAGACAATGTCAGTATTCACTTACCTTGAATGCATTTCAGTTAATCTCTAGATTAAACTGCCTGATCACGAGAAGAGTCAGATCTTGATAAAAGGAAAAGCAAGACCTGACCCATTACCATAGATAAAAACTGACAACAGTTTGGGAAGACCTCAACAGACTGTAGTGCTAAGGGTGACTTTTGTCAGCAGTGCTAGAGAAAGGTAACCAAATGGTGGGAGCAGCTGCATACTTGAAGGAAGTGAGACTATTAAATTTCATTACATACAGGAATAGATGCTGCAACAGGCTCAGGCCCTCCTGGGAAACAAACCCTCTGCTTGCTTAGATGGGAAGGGCACTGAGTATAGTCCTCAAGATCAAAAGTATTCAGGCATTAAATAAGTTTTAAAATACTTTTTAGGTTTTTGGTGTCCCACAGGAGCAGTCTTTTAAATTTTGTCTGAGTGTAAAAGCAATCTCAGCTGCTTGTCAACTTTTAGACCTGGCAATATCTACAAGGATCAGATCTGACCTCCTCTTTAATGCACTGAGTGCTATTAATTCTTTTTATTTTCTGTCCCACATTGGTGGTCACATCTCCTCTCTTGACATGCTTACAGACTAGTTCCAGCACTTCCAGGAAGAAGCTGAGCAGACTGGAAATTCTTTGGGCCCAGATTTTCACGCATGGCTGAATTATGACTAAGGCAGTGCTTTTTTCTTCCCCTTTTCCTCACTGTGACTGTTAATATCACCTTCTTGTGTAATGAGGCACCTTTAAACCACCGCACCAGAAAAACTGCATCTCTGCCCAGAGACAAAGCCGAGGTCTGAGACTCTCTGGAAACGCAGATGGATGGCTCCAATGCACCTTGCCATGAAAACAGCATCATGCTCCTACTTGCAGCAAAGCAAAACAGATGTCACCAGAGTATGAAGAACAGGGATGATGGTAAATATTTTTCCATTTAGCTCCCATCCATATACGTTTGGCTCAATGAGAAAAAGAAGCCTGGGGTCTAGAAGGAGGCCTCCAACCCGAGGCTTCCTTTAACAGCACTCGCTTCCCACTGGTGGAGAGGCAGCAGGGACTACAGTATGGCAGGAGACATTAACTCATTACATTTTCCTGGCCAGAGCTCACACCTGGATTGCCCATGGGTTATTACAGCAAAAGAACTGCTGGCTCTTGGTGCACTGGGGCAACGCAACAGGGCAGAGCCACCACAGGCTACTCGACTCACCACTGTCTGCCCAGGAGCTCCTTTGGGACACAGGTCTCCATGTGGGTACAACTGTGTGAGATGCAGAGAGGAAACAGAAAGAGAGATGTCATTTTATCTGAGCCTTGAATACTGACTCAGGGTGATTTATGTGAGGTTTACAGTGCTTTGAGAGGAAATTAAATGAAAGATCTTCTTCATCTTTCCAGTAAGGCAAAACCAGATCTAGTTTATTCTAAACAGGCACTAATTAATAGGCTGTTTACTAGCCCAGGTACAGAAAATAACAGTGTCTTTTGACATGAGACTCCTGGCACTGACCTCTCCATTTAGCCTCTGTTTTTTTTTCTGATGGTACCTTAATTGGGATCAGTAAGGAGATAGAGCCAAAGCTTCAAGGTGGGTGTCACAAAGCAGCTGACAGCTTGCTCATCCGTAACAACACACAGACACATCAACTAAATTGTTAAAATTAATACAGTTTTCCCTTTATATAAAAATACCCATTTGAAGTCCCAAACTTACTGGGAGCATTTGATGGAGTTAGGATCTCATCAGTTTTGACTGTGTAATTAATAAAATGTTTTGTAGGAATTATAGTGCACTGTTCCTCTACTACCTCATGCATGACTTATGGAGAAAGTGGACAGTCAGGGAGCTCAACAGGAGCAGCTTTCAGCATGTCCCTCCCACCTCTGCCTCACCTCTGCCCCTCAGCAAACTGGCTGACCTGCCACGTAAATGGGATGAATTTCTCCATTCAAAAAAGAAATTTATACCAAAAATCAATCTGAAAGAAATCCAGAAAGATGAACCCAGGACAGAATAATCACATGTTCATTTATGACCATGCAGCGTGTAAAGCAGCATATAATTTGCTAAATGCCTTGAAGGATATGTTTTTCTCTTAGTTTGAATTTATCCACACCCCTGAGCCTAGCTGGAGTATGAATGGCCAGGATATGAAATAGCCCTCAAAATGCACAGGATACAAGATTTGCTTTTGAAATAGATCTATTGCTCTACATTGAGCTATAGGTTAAGGTTTGGCCAGGTTAAATTTAAGATACAGGGACTAGCAGAGCAGTGAAGGTGTGTGGCATGAAAGCCGATCTGACTGAAGAGTGGCACTTAAGGAACATGCTTCAGAAAAGACAAGCCCAGAGAAGCCCTAAGGTATGATAAATACAGACCAAGAGTAACTGTATGGATACGAAGACACACTGACTTCAGCAAAATTGCCAACATGCACGAGGATGTGTGCTCAAAAAAGTATGCCTTGACCAGAGCAAAAGCTCTAAAAAGTCTGGTTTTGCTTAAGTACTGTATACTTTGAAGTGTTCCCCTTGGATTGCTTTCCAAGCACACACTCCAGACTGAGCATCTTCTCTGTGAAAAAGGTAAAGGCAAAAACTGCAAATGCAAAATTTTAATGAAAAGCAGTGTGATGCATATCTCTTCAAAGCAGGATACATCTGAACGGGATTCAAAACAACTGCTGTCCTAGAAATTTCAAGGTGTTTCAAACAGAAAATGAAACTGTAACTTGAAATAACATCATTTCAGAAGTTTATAGTGTGTGCTCAAAGGCAGGATGTGCAGCCAAAGCTATTCCCCGCAGCACTTAATGTTATGAGATGTAAAATTGCCTTTCTGTACAGAACTTGCTCTTCAGCATTTTGTTTTTCTCTCACCAGACAGTCCAAGGCAATTACAAAACCCAGTCCTGGCTAACTACAGCAGTACCCCTAAGCTCCCACCGTTCCTTCTGTAGCTTAATTTCCAAGAAATATTGTGCCTCCAATAGCAATAGCATCAATGTCAATTGTAGCATCAAACTGTTTACTAGAAAAGATTATCTGTCCTGTTCCTCCTGCTGCTCCTCACTGTCTGACAACAGGACTTCTGTTTTGTTTCAGTTTAAAATATGATGCTGACTTTGCCTCTCATTCTCATTTCCTAATGGGATCTGCCCTTACGGGCAATTGTCCATGACTGAACCAACTCCTTCCCGATCCTTTGACCTCTATTTTCCTAGTTTATTTTATAGTGCACTTTGCCCAGTGTAGAGCACATAGCTAGCACATTCACTCCTCAGATTTTCACACAGCTTGCACAGGTCCCCTCCTGATTACTGAAGACATTGCCAATGTTTTCCAGTGGAAGGCCCATCTGAAGGGTCTGGAGACTTCACCAGAAGTATTTAGAGTGCCCATCTTGAGGTTAATACTCCAAAGATCAAAGAATCCAGGCACATATGTCCAGAAAATCTAAATAGCATTCACTCATCCTGACAACTCAAATTACACAGATTTCATAGGAAGGACCACGTTGCACCCAAATATGTGGAACAGGAAATACTGACAGGATCCATTGTTCAGAAGAAAATTTTCTATGTCAGCCTCACTGTAAAACAATTCGGACCATATTCTGTATTGACTTTTATACAATCCCACTGTTGTGAATTAACAAGAAGTACAAGGACAGTTGAGGCAAGAAATCACTCCGGCCTGCATATAGAAATAAAGCAACCCTTGTTTGTAATATCCCATCCATACCTATACTAGATATGATGGTTTTCTACTGGTATAAGGAACATGCTGAGGTACAATCAACTCCTAATATTTTTTTTTATGTACCCAGTTAATTTCTTAACCTTGTTTTCTGAATTACTGTCTTGTTTTAAAAGGAGCTTTTCAGGGCAGTTTAGAGTTAGTGAATGAGCACTGCTGAAACCAGATCAGGAAGCAGTCCTCCTGCAGCGTGGTAGGTTGACAAGTAATCTGGGAGATGCTCCATGGAAGATGCACATCACCCACAACTCCTAGCAACAAACAACCAGAGTCTCTTCTAAACATTTATCTCACTTTGGGCTGGATTTTGGTTTAACAGGTATTTGTCAGCATTGTGGCATTATTTAAGAAGCTGCTTATTGTTACTACGGTACTGCACTAAATAGGTGCACCAGTTGCTTGGGCAGCAAAGGCAGAGGCTGGAGGGGGAAGGGGCTTCTAAAGCCGGAGCATTAGCTCCCAACAGGACAGTGGTGGAGGCATTCCAGTGAGCTAATTCTGTGGCAGTGTCAGGAGCAGGTTTTATTTACACCCAGCCTAATGGTGTGCGACTCAGTCATGCATGTTACATGGAGCCTTCACCGTGCACAATAGCCTGCTGCCACTTCCTCTATTAAATCATTCCTATGTTCATGTGGCTGAAAGCTCAGTGCTGGCATGCAGTAGTCAAGCGTGTAAAAAATGATTACTCTGATCCCTTTCAACACAGATTTGCTGCATGAAATGGCCTGGCTTTGACCTGGGAAAATCAATGCTGTTGTTTTAATGAACAAAAAAAAATTGGAGCTGAAGCCTGCACTTCCCCTCCCTTTGCTCCCTCAAGGGTTGTCCAGCCAGCACGTCACATGCATAAAGTGGTCACCTGCATGCAAACAGCATTTTCCCATAAAATTCTAAACATCCTTTGTCACAGTAAAGGTATAATGCAGGATATCAATTAGCTACCATCACTTGTAAGCAAGTTATAAGTAGAAACACTGGAAATGCCCTACAGCTTTCTGATACAAAGGGCAATTTTCAGCTCCCCACACTGTGCCTTAGGCAGTCTAAACATGAACCAAATTCCTTTTCACTTGGATTCAACAAGAAAAGCTCAGACTCTCTTTGTTGGTGTTTTGTTTTATCATTATCATTTTGGCCATGTTTCAAAATGTGATGCTTTGCAATGTTGGTTGGAGACGGACTTTCATAATTTACAGTCTGTGGATTCAGCCTCCGGCTTTTTCTGCTGCTTTCACAGACAGGGCTAAGTGCTTCCAGAGAGTGAATATGTTCAAGTATAGAATTTTCAGGGCTTTCCAGGAACCTCTAAATCTCTGCCTTTACAACCATCCCACCAGTGAAAGCTAGGGCATGCTAGCAAGAGAGAAAAGGACTCTAACTGTAGGTAATTATTGTTGTGTCGTAACATTCTGTCTTTTTATTAAAGTGTTTAAAATCATGTAGCAATTTGCTCTGCTTTGGTGTTGGAAGTTAGTACTGAGAAAGAGCCTCAAGGAGTCATCAAACTTGACTGTGAAAGCCATCAAATGCTGCAGCAGGAATCTTTAATTATCTATAGGCAGACAGGTTCCCTGTGCGAAGATGATGAAAGAATGTCCACAAATACACACACACACACATGCAAATCCAGTCCTGGACTGACAAAAGCAGTGTCCTGCAAATGCTGAGATAAACAACTCCAACTCAGGGCACAGGTTTAAATTTCAGGAAGTCAGCATTTGAAAACCTTAATTTTTCCCAGTCATGTTTCTACTTGGCCTGACTTTCAACAGCCTCCCTTAGGTTCTTCCCTTCTGATGTTTACTGATACTTAACATTCAGGAAAAGGATGAACTGGCCCTGACTGACCCAACTTGAAAATGCTTTACAGGGAAGGACTTTATGCCCAAAGTCTCATGTCTTCAAAGTGTCTCCTTCCTTCTCACATCTTCCTCTCATGCCCAAGTCTGTGTCTTTGCTCCCATGAGTGGGTCTGTGCACGCCAACTGAGATGCAGTGGTCCCACTGACATTGCTGCACACTTGCTTCTTCCCCAAGCCTGCTTGGGCCATAGATTACTGCCCTGAGTTTTTCACCTTACCGGCACAAGCCCCAGCACTAGTTAAGCTCCTGGCTCAGGCTCAGCTCCAAAAAAGCCTCAACTGGAGAAATCAAAGGAGACACACTCCTCAGCACAGGTCTGTCCCATCTCAGCAGAGTGCTTCAAGCAGTGGCAGACTGCAATGCATAGGTCTAACTCAACGCACATAGGATGGGGACTCTCTCAGGCACCCAACCCTATTTCCAAAGGAAAAAAGGAAAGAAAACAGCCTCAGAAAGATTTATGTGGTCTCCATGAAAAAGCCTCATTTATGTTAATCATCTCAGAGCCCCTCCTGTTCTGCTGTTCCCAGAGAAGGTTTCCTTATAGGCAGTAGTGAAACACTGTAAGGACTGGAACCTGTAAATAACATCTGTAGGAGAGGGTGGCAAAAGGTAGAAAGGAGGCATTTATGCGCATTACATGAGAATGCAAACAGGACCTGGCTTTACTGGGTAAACCTCATTAGAGCCCGGCCTCTTGCTGCGCTGTTAGCTCACAGTGGGCAAGACGTGGAGCTAACACCAAAGCTGCATCTCTGAAATCATCCAGTCATGTTTGCACTGAGAATTATCTTAAAGTAATGCCCCCATACATCAAAACTAAACTGAGGAAAAGATGCTAAAAATTAAATCAGAAGAGCAAAAAGCAGGTAGATAACACTTCTGATCTAAGGACTCTGCTGTCACTTTTTTTGTACCACCATTATCTACTTGGATGAGCTGGTAACCAGAGAACACAAAAATTACACAAGCTGCCCAGGGTGATAGAGTGAACCAGCAGCATACCATGTAATACAACACAGATCTTGCAAGTCCTAATCTGCCACCCTGCCTGCCTCCCTCTCATATCTGTTGCATCCCCAGGAGATAAATACGGCTTTCGCAAAATGGAGTTCAACCAGAATTCACTTCCTGATCACATACAGGAATATGTACTTAAAAGTACCCTGATTATTGTCTTTCCCTGGAGTATCACTGGGCAATTGAATTTGGAATTTCTGAGGAATTAAAAAATAATACTGATAACAGTACAAACTATGCCCTCACACTTCAGCGCCCTGATCAAGACAGCCCTAGCTACCCAAGAGAGAGGAGACTGGAGTCACAAACAGAAATATGGCTGAGATACCAATTGTTTCGTACAGGGAAAGGGTAATGGAGTGAGCAAAAAAATCAAGGAAAACACATGATTGTGAGCAGAGAGGAAGGAAGGGCCTGCCATAAAAAGAAAATAACAAATGAAAATCTCTTCTCCACTGCTCAGCAATGGCAGGGGAGGATATATGGCAAAATCAGTTGTGGTTGAGGTTAGGAATCACGGGTGCCTGTAATTTAACCCTGGATCTGGCTCTCACTTGGTTAAGGGCATTGGGCAAGGCAGTAAAATTCTCCACCTTCATTTCTCAATCTGTAAAATGGAGTCTGGAATAAAACTTCAACCGCAGTGTGGATTAAAGAACAGCTGTACAAAGCTTTGTAGCGTACAACCGTAGATCAGAGCTAAATAGCTCTGTGTCTGCCATGAACAGCCACTTTGGGCTGTTATATGCTGACACAATGTTCCAGAACCAATATTAGATGTTAGAAAGATGGGAATGTTGATTAAATGGATAGGTTAGCTTCAGAGGTAAGGCTTATGTGCTTCATGATGTAAACACATGATTTTTCAATGGGTACCAGAATTCAAAAGGCAAATATATTTTTTTATTTTCTTCTAATTTTGTGCATACACAATTTTGTACTGGGTTGTCTGTGAACTGTACAGGTACTCGGGCAGAGCCCAAAATTTAACCTAAGGCTAACACTGAAGGATATGAATTAGCTGTATGCTTCAAAAGCTGTCAATATAGGTCTGATGCTTCATGTATGACATTCAGGGCAGAAGCACCTTCACATACAAATAATGCACCTAAGAGCACTGAAAGACAAGATCTTAATCTCAAGAAAAAATGATGTCTCTCCAATGTGTCAGAACTTCAAAAGTAATTGTGAGATCTGCTGGTGATTCTCTTAAAGACTCTTTATAGCTCCTTTTATGGGGGCCTTGGGCTGATTCATGTTGATCGTGTCTGACAGCTAGCATTTCTGTTAATAATAATCATAAATAAAGTGGACAAGGTTGCCTGACCTGAAATGAGCATATCTATAGTGCCATATCCATTACAGCACAGTGGATCCGTGACCGCAAATCAGGAAAGGTCCAGTACTCTTGACACTTTGTATTAAAATAATATCTTTTAAGAGCTCAGAATCTTTGTGTGCTATCTTTTTCATTAAACATTGTTCCTTAAGAGAGAACATTCACATTTATAAGGAAGGAGGTATTACAGAGGATGAAAGATTGCAAAACTTTGCAATTTTTTATTATGCAATAAAAATACATTTGTGAACAGCTCTATTCTCCCTTATATCTCAACTCCTCCTTCATGTTCTCCTGCATTGAAGTAATAATCCTGGTTTCATGCTGTCATAAATCTGCTGACATGTGAAAAATTATACCATTATCAAACACATCAAAACAGAATTATGATTTCACTGCTGCAGGACCAAATGCAAACTGGGTCTGGGCTATAAGAAAGTGAAGCCTGATTGATTTCTGGGCAGTGTTTTGATACTAGATAGGGAGGGTGATAATTTTTTTTAATTTCTATAAAACTCCTTGTTGTGTTCATACACAAATACAAGTCATTCAAAACAATACAGGAATTACTTGCTGATATAGGCAATCACACGCAAAAGTAAAGTTCCAGAGATGATACACTCAGAATCTCTCCACATCAGGTGACATGCTGAATTAAGAGAGAAGCTTTGTAAATTACTTTGAGGGAGGTAATGTGCTAGGCTATGCCATGTCCACTGGGGCAGGCAACTTCCAAGGACACAGGCTCTCCACTGAAAGCCTTCCACTCCCATCCAGGTCCAGTATCAGGTAGATAACTGCAACATTGCTGACAAAGGAAAGGGGAACCAACCCACACCAGAAATCAAAATGAAGAGATGAAGCACTTGGCCAGCAAAAAAAAAGCTGTACTTGGTGAAAAAGACAAGGTTAGATGTTACACAACAGTAGAAAAGCAGCAAAGCTAGGACTCCTCATGATTCCTGCTAAGGAAAGGTTCCTGCTTGCCCCCTATGCTAACTTTGCATACTTATTGCACGACAAACCAGTGCCAATGTTCTGCCAGGTAGGCTCAAGGATGGAGAAGTCTCTTCTCACCTGCTATGTCCTCCAAACTGCTACAAGAGCAACCTGAAACCTGAGTCTTAAATTGTCCTCTCCTCCAAAATTCCCTTTTTTTGGCCACAGGCACAATGTTCAGTCCTGCATATGGGTTATTGAAAGCCAAAGTTGTGAGCCAAAATTCAGCCCTGGTATAAAATACAACACACACATCTGAAGCTTGTCTGTCAATACAACATAGAGGCAATGTTTTCCCCACTCATATCTCCAGCCTTGTCCAGCCTCCAATGGGCTATCAAAGCAGAGAGAAGTGAAACGAAATTAGTTTTATGAGCATCAGTGTAAAAAAATCCTACTCCTCTACTGATTTACATTTGTGAGGCACTCTTCAGAGTAAAGAATCCACAGGCTCTGCCTAAAGCTTTTCTCAGAACATTTTTATAAAATATCTCCCCTAGGGAAGGAGTGGGGGGGTGGGAGACATTGTTCTCTAGTGTCTAATCTGTTCCCTTATCTGCACAGCTGCCTGTTTTCACAGAACTTGATAAGTTTTTGTGTCTAAATGATCTGTGGAAAAAGTCTATGTTAAATGGGCAACTTCTCTACAAGACATAATCCAGTTGTCCATATGCACACGCAAATTCCATCTCTGTGGATAGCTTTGTTTTCCCTTTCCACAACACACAAATCATGCCTATTTTTCTTGCAAGTTACTCTAAAAGTTTATATTTGAAAGGAGCTTTTAGAGGAAGAGCTCCTCATAAAGAGGAAAATCAATTTGTTAACACTTAAACTGAAGGGATAGGAAAGAGGTTTTCTCACAGGATGCAAAATTAACCTCAGAAAGATTATTTAATCACTTCATGTGGGTTTGCAGCATACAGAGTGATCACTTTCAGATGCATCCTCTGAACAGGTACAATCAGCCATGTATTTATGGATACTGTTTTAATAGCAGTATCTATAACATTCACATCTGTGCTGCATGTGTTCTTCCTGCCACCACAGTCAAGAGCATAAGAAAAGAGAGAGTCATGCATTACTCAGTTTGTTCACTGCAGATGAGGTGAGTATCGCAGCAAGTGGAACGGTTGGTGAATTAGGAAAACTATAAGAAAAACACATTTTGGACAGCCAGAGCTGCTGTAGGATAAGTAGCCACTGATATTCCACATACCTGTGGAAGCCAGTTACAACGTCAACATGCGTTTTTTTCAAAAGTAGGTTAGGCAGGACTTGCACTACAGGTTGGGAGAGCAGCGCCCAGGAAAAAGGTGAGGTGACCAGCTCATGAATGCTCCCCATCCCTGTTTTGTAACTTTATGAAACTCATTCTCGTGAGAGTATGTACCAGTTGCAACAGCACAAACATTTGGTATTACACAGGAGGCTCTTGCCATCTAATTAAAAAGTCCTGATGTAGTGTCAAAGCTACTGAGGATTGTATCTGAACACGGGTGAAGTCTTTCTGATTCTTACCACGATCACTAAAAGGGTTTCAGATTTGCAAGTGCTTCAGTGCAGTAGTTCCCATATATTGTTCTTAATATAATCTATTATTTTTTATCAATAAATTACTGGGAAAAAGGAGTCTCAAGCCAAAAGTTAAAAAGCAAGAGTTTCACACACAGGATAACATCTTTCAAGGGGCATGGGTACAATCGTTCCATCTTTTATGCAGGAAGAAAGAATTCAGCAATGGTTTCAGATGAAGGGCATCTTGCACCTTTGGGCATCCAGAACACACAAGGAGAAAAAGTGGGGTCACAACAGATACAGCTATTTGGCAAGACTCTGGTCTTGGGCGGGTGAAATGTGCATAATAAGAGGGAAGTTTCTGTCCAAAGTGCTTAACAGTTACATTTTGTGGCCTCACAAAGGCATCTTTCTGGAACCAAATCACAAGTATATTTGTATAAATAAATACTTGAATGTGGCTGTCACTGGCATCACTAACCAATTTTTGTTCATCTGAAGTAAACCTAAGTGAAACAGGTGAGGGAGACACTCCACTGCCAAGGCAATGAAACCACAAAAGATTTGTCCATGTTCCAAACTGAAGCAAGGCAGAGCCTAGGACAGTTACCCTTTCCTCTCTTCTCAGCTAAGAATGGTATTTAACTAGCTCACCTCTAGGGCTAGCCTACCCACCATATTACTAGTTACCTGCTTTGATCAGTGTCCCTCTTTCAGACCACCACAAGCTTACCTGCATTTGATCGTTTCTTTGGATTTTTGAGACTTCGGCACCTGCCGCTCGCAGAGCTACTGTTCTCGCTCATGGAGTCTTGCGCTGAAGAGGCACTCCCTGTCGCCTCGCTGTCCCTCATCATGCTCTCATAGCCGCTGCTCCCCCCGCTGTGGTAGAAGAGGGCTGTTTTCCCCATGGCGGGGGGCAGCTCCCCACTCAGGACGCTGCTGTTGTCGCTCCCATGGCCACTGCTGCAGCGGTGAGGTTTCCGAGGAGGGGTGATCTTGCTGTAAGGTGAAGGCAGCATGTGAACAGCTGGCTTCTCATCTCCAGGAAGGCCCCCACGCTCATCTGCCTCTGAGCTTCCCTGCAGCTGTAAACCTCTGGCACTGGCGCTCCCTTGGAGCAGCTCTGAAATCCGCCCATTGACAGCCCGAAGAGGCAATTTGGAAGCAAGGCTGGAACCCCGGCTTCTGCTGAGGGACTGCATTGACCAGGACATGTTCTTCCCACTTTGGGGCAAACTGGAGCTCTGCCCTACGGACTGAGGCAGAGATTTGGTGGAGAAGCTGAGCGTTTTGGTGGCAGATGCAGACAGGCTGCGGGCCTTGGGACTTGCCAGCAGGAGCTTGCTGACTGCAGAGATCTTTGACTGGCTGGCTTTTGGGGAGGCACCTGCTGACTGGGAGAGGCCCGAATTGGTGGGAGAGGACATGGCACTGCGGCTGAGGCTCCTTCCAGCCCTAGGCATTGTGGTGTCTCTGCCAGGGCTCATCTTGGAGCTCACAGAGGACAGGCTTTCTGCTCTTTCCAGTGACAAACACTCATAGTGGCTTCCTGTGGACCTCCCAAGGGAGTTGGTCCTGCTGGCGAGCTGCTCCAGTTTGGCACTGAAGAGCTTGCTGCTGCTGTTGTTGATGCTGCTGTTGTTGATGCTGCTGTCAATGCCAAGGCCCTTTTGTTTGGCATTCAGCTCCTCGGGGAAGCTGGCCAGGAAGGACACAGGCTGGCTGGAGGGACTGCTTGTGGTGCTGCTGGCTGCACTGTGCTGGGGGCTGGCTCTGTTCTTCTGATCCAAGCTTGACTTTCTCACTGGTGGCAGAGGAGGGGTCCCTTTGGGACGAGTGAGGATGCAGTGTTTGGGAGATACCATTTTCTTGTCAAGACTGGTCTTAGAAAACAGGGGGAGGGCAGGAGAACTGACTCCGCTGCTGTCAGTAGCTGTAGGGTGGAGATGACTGTCAGACTCCTCCACCTTGCTTGCCTTTGGGAGGCCTCGAGGGAGGCTAAAATTCTTCATGCCATCACTGGAATGAACAGGACTTTGGGTTGCAGAGCTGGATGCTGCCACCTCACACCCATCCACAATCCTTTTTAGACTGTCAGATCCTGGGGAAATAGAAGTGTCCCCGCTGCTAGTGCTAAACCTGTCTGCCGAGGACTGCTTTGTGCTGTGCTCAGGCTTGGCTGAAACCACAGCCATGTCAGGCTTTGGCCCATCACTGCTCCCAGAGCTGTCCTTTTTAACATCTTCTTCTCTCTTCAGCCAAGGGTCTTCAAATTTGATATCCTTCTTAGCACTAGATTCTTTCCTGTCATGGGGATGAGCAACCTTTGGGTTTGCAGTTACTGCTGGTACAGCATCATCAGTGTCTTGTGCTTTGAAGGGATTAACAGCAATACATGGGTACACAGTAATGTTTGTCTTCATTGGGATGTAGCCTTCACAGCTGCTAAGGCTTGCAGTATTTTTGATTGTGACAGTAGTTTTCCCTAGAGCTGATATTTTACAGCCTTTGATGGGTGGCACTTTGCCAAAAGCTTCCTCCCCCATTTCTGACAATATAAGCATGTTGTCAGCCACTGACTTCTGTTTGTCACTTACACAAATCATGCTGGCACTTTGTATGGTGCTTGCAAACTCAGAGACAGGGGGTTCTGCCATAGCTTCCCCATGCCCATAGCATGCCTGGGCTATGAAGCTATGGCATGACTGTTCACCATCACTCCCTGTGCTCATTTCGCTCAACCATGAGCTGATGGATGAGCGCCTGCTGCCATCATCTTGGGATTTGTCATCCAGACTCAACTTTGGAAGTGGGAGGAACTGTGTGATGCTGACTTCAGACACAGGAGCTGCACTGGAGTAACATTCAAGATCTTCAGATATGCTGCTGATAATACTGACTGGTCTAGACCCAGAGGCCAAAGCCTGCACTGAGCAGTCACTGTTAAAACTGATGATGCTGGTTGGGCGCCCGTTGTCAAGGACCCCACTAATGGTTAACTCTTCTACAAGGGTGAACACCAGCTCATCCTCTCCATTCAGCTCCAAAGGTTGCTGAACTGTCACCATGGTGGTGCTCAGAATCTCCTTCTTGGATTCTGGAGAAATGCTTTGTTGCTGATCTTCATTGAGAACAGTCTCTTCAAAATCCCCATTGCTGGAGGACACTGACTTCTTCATAATCTGAGGGCTCATGCCTACAGGTGGGGTCCGAATTTCTGGTTGTAATAAAGATTCACTAGATGTCATCCCAGCATCCTTACTCAGGGGAGCTGGTAGGGGAGTGGAGCTGGGCAAGACTCCTTTCTGTGTATAGACCTTGCACCTCTGGGAAGGAGAAGTTGGTGGCTTATACTCTGATGTCTTTGAGAGGCTTGCAATACCAAGCCGGGGTGAACCCATTGGCCGAGGTTTCCCTTCCACAAATCCACAGGTGTTGAGCCCTTCTCTGCTGCTCTGCAAGCTGGTGCTGTGTGCTAGCTGACAAGAGCTAAGCTCTTTACTAGAGCTGCCTGTTACACTCCTGGGAGAAGAAGGAGTTGAAAGATTAGTAAGAGCTCCAGAAGGAACAGGGGAGTGATTTCTCTTAGTTTTACTGGGTGTTGCATTTATATTTTCCTTGGCTTCTCTATCAGGATGCTGACATTCTGGCATCGTATCTTCCTTATCTGACTCTGGTAAGTGGCTAAGTTCTGCCAGCTGGCTTGAGACAGAGCACTTAGACATCTGGTCTGAGCTAAATTGAGCAGGCATCTCTTCAAAGGGAAATTTGTCAGTCTCTTCACTGCCATCTATGCAATCCAGCCTCTCCTGGAGCTCTGCAAAGGTGTTGCACTTCAGGCAATCTCTTTCAGATGTGCTGGGCCCTGATTCACTAACTTCCTCCAACCTGCCTTCATTTTTGGTCTTTTGCAGAGCAGGAACTATGGGAACAAAGTCAGGGGGACCCTCGTTATCTGTCAGTTCCTTATCAGAAAGGGCAGTGCCATTGGGACCAACATAAATCACCGTATCACATGACTGCTCACTGCTGGATGAATAATCAGGATCACTTGATAAATGCAAAATGGGAAAGTCTGGGTCAACAGTGTTTCTAGAATGGAAAGGTCTCAGCTGGGTTGGCCTCCGCATCCTGCCCTCCTCACAAGAGCTCTCTCCTCCAGAAGAACTCGATGTATACTGCAATATGAGAGAAAGAGAGTCCACAACATTTCAGCATTGCAAGCTACTCCTTGCACAACCCACATACACAAAAAGGTCACAGTCACATCTAAATTGGGAGATCTCTAAACTAAGGCACAGAGCTTTGAAGCTGCTTACCCACAGTCCTACAGCAAACACATTCAATGGAAAACCCAATGCCTCAACTCTGAGCTTCACGCAAAATCGTGAGACTTCCAAAAAAAAAGTGCTAAAAAAATGGATTAGGACCCCTCTCTCAGTTGAGCCTGTCCAAAGAAATCAGATATTTGGCAAAGCCTTTGCTGATTTTGCATGTGTGTGTGTGTGTGTGTGTGTGTGTGTGTGTGAAAAGGATCAAGAAAACTCATTACATATGACCCTGTTTGGTCATACTTATGGTGTGTGGAATTGTATAACATGCACTCAGAGGTCTCTGGAGACAGCACTGTGATGATGTGTGGACCAAATCCCTTCACTTGCCTCTCTTCAGTCAATTGACAAAAAAGCTTTTGTCAATCTCTAGGCTGCCAATTTAAGTGAAACGCGTAACATTCACTTGTTCTGCCCAGTTCACACCATAAGCTGCACAGAAGGAACCAGGACTCTAAAACATGAAAACGGATACAGCCCATTATCACTCTGTTTCTTGGAAAATCTACCACCCCTATTTAGAAGCAGTAGGAATAAAAGAGGCACCAGTGCTGGCAGTGGACACACTGTTTTGCATTTATTATGCTACTGCTCTCTCTGAGAAGCACAGAGAATCTAATTCTTAATTAATCCCAATTTCCTTTAACTCTACAGCAGTTTCATTCCTTATTATTTCATTAGCACTAAGAGCATAATGGAAAATAAATGCTCTCTGACAGCTAGATCATTAAATGAGGTCAGCTTACAAATCTGCTACAGCAGATATGTCTGAACTCACTCCTCTGTCTCTGAAGCCAAAGCATTCACCCACCCTAGTCTCTGATATGTGCTCTGTGACACTTGTCTAAGACAGGATACATACAACCCATACACTTTGGAATTGATTTCTGATTTTTTTTACATTTTGCTCTACCCTATTAAGGATCCTTCTTCCTCCCTCCTCCACCATTACAAGAAGGGAGTTCTACATTGTCTTACCTTAGTTTTCTTTTTCTTCATCCTGAGGACCCGTGACGCAATCTGGATGGTGGACAGTGTCTCAGCATAGTTCCCTGCAGCAGCTGAAATGTGAGCTATCATTGTGGTGCGGCAGTTCATATTCCCTAAGGACTCTCGAAGCAACATGGTGAGCTTGCTGTCTCTGCAAAATAAAATGAATTACGGCTACATTAGCGAGCAAGGTTTCACTTTGGCCACCATGATGTAACTTGGGTCCTGGCAAGGTATTTTCTCCTCTTTTTAATGGAACCCTAATTAGTTCCCTTCATCAGGTTTAGGCTATGCTGTTTCTGCAGCTGAGCATGCTGAAAGATGTTGGACTACAATTAAAACTTCTTTTCCCAGTTCCGGCTTTCTGTCTTCTTCTGGTCTTAGTCTTACCTGCACTGTTCCCACTGCCAATACAGAGATGCAGACTAGCAGTGGAGACTGTTAAGAAGCCAAAGCAGCAAACGTCAAACTGCTGCCCTTTTGAAGTGCAGAGTGTGCAGGCAAACCCTGGCCCAGCTCTGGAGGACAAAGATGGTAGTGGATTAGATTAGAGAACACAAATTTTTCTTGCCTTCTAGGGCACTGGATAACTCAAGATTAATAGTAGTTAAATCACTGAAGTCAATTTTGGATGCTGCTGGTGAAATACAAACCAATCAAGCCTTCAGACTTCACACAATTGTTCTTTCATATTAGATCGTTTCTTCCACTGAGGCGGAAATCAAATTTTCTGTTCTTGCCACTTACTCTATTGTTCTGCATCGGATAGCTTTTGAAATGCTGATGCCTTATTTTGGTGCTGTCTGTGACTGGACTGAGAATATGAATTTTAACAGCATAATGATGCATATATAACAATTCTGTGGTGGTCATCTAATCCTGTAGTCAGAAATGCATAATATTCAATTTTTAAAGAGCCGTTTATCTACATGGTGTACAGGTCAACTGGATGGTCATTTGTGAAATGGCATCCTCGTGAAGACAGCCTCTCCTAACTAAAGGTTGGATGTGATAGTTACATCCAGCTGAAAACAAAGACAGCGACAACCTGATATTTATCTATTGGTAAAGGAATTGCTTTCACTGTTGTAATGATAGCAACACCTTCAGTGGCTGTGGATCAGATTTTTGGGGCTCACTGTTCCATATCTGCTAATGACCTGTGCTGCATGTGTGCCCTTGGTCCTTCACTTGACATTTCCAGCTCACAGGAACTCTGCATAAAGCTGCAACTGCTGGGAACTGAAGCTATGCCTACCTGAAAGGACTGATTGACAAATAACAAAATTCTTGGACCTCTCTTTTTGATTAATAAACAGCAGCATTTGGGTTGCGTATTTTGATGCATCTAGCAATAACTCTGGAGAGCTCATAAATCCTGCATCTCCTGAGATTTCTAGTACTTACAATTTCAGCTTGGCTAGCAATACTGGAAGTAAAACATTTTTTTGTTTTGGGATTTCTGCTTCCATCTGCTTCCGACAAGTGAAGACAGTCAGGTGCCTTTGAGAAGTAAACAAATATCCGTACAGACTACACTGAGACAGCCTCACTCATTTCACTTGTGACCTAAGGCTGCTTTAAATCCACAGATCCAGAGTTAATAAGTTGCTGTATCTCAGATTAGTGTCCCTCCTTCCCATCACAGAATAATTAAGATGTCAAATTTTGTACATCAGTTACTGCCACTTCACTGCAGAGTAACACAGAAATTATTAACATCTGCACAGAAATCAAAAACAAGCCTTTCATTTGCCAGTGCTTCTATCATAGCAAAACATGAGATGACAGAGGAGAGGGCAAAAGATACATTCTAAACATGTTGGTCTCCTGAGAACACATAGCCCATGCAGCCAGCATCAGCAAACTGAGGTGGGGCTCTCCTAGAGGTATACGCATTAGGAATATAAAATAATCTGTGCCATCTGCCTGTACTGAAATATACACTTGCAAGAAGAACGATGATGCAGAGGAAATACCTATTATATAATTCAAATGATCCTCTGACATATATCAGATGGGAACTAAAGGGCAGGTTTGTTAAGGATTAAAACATGAAACCTAGCAGTATAAAGCTCAGTCAACACTGATTTCTAATTTCAGAGCTTGTTCATTCAGCAGTCTGCATCTTGACTATCAACTTCACTCTGCACCCAGAAAAAATAATTAGCCTTGTGTCACTATTGTACACTGAAAAATAAAATAAATAAAGGGGAAGAAAATTATGTAACACAGATTTTTGCCCATTCTGGACATTGTCTTAAGACAAGTTCAGCTGTTGGGGGCTCACTGATCTCTCACAATACCACCTACTCACTTTGGAAGGAATGAAAGAAAATAAAAGAGAATATAAAACACAAAAATGTGTGGCTTAATTTTGAATTCACTCTATCCTCTTCAATTAAAATATTGGTAAAATGTTTTGAATGTCTCACTGAAATTTGCTTGACAGACAGTATGAGACAAAAAGTAGATGCTTCGTTCTTCTGAGTGCTGACACAGCATTTCTGCCTGAAAAATATGGAAAGCTATGAATTGTTTCATTAGGTGATTCATGAGCTGGCATTTGAAAATGCAAAATCTCCTGTGAAAGCAGAAGTGTTACAAAGAGAAGATCTGCACTTCTGCACCAGGAGGACTCTGAGAAGCAAGACCTTTGTTGATCCTCTGGCTCTGCAAATTAAACTAAGTGACACAGAAATTTTGAAGAAGCTCATGGAATGTCTGCTGCTCCTGGGTGCATGTTGCTTATTGTATTAAGCAGAGGCTGGCTAGCAGAAGGTCCCAGACTTCTCACAGCAGCATAGTGAAAGGCACCAATGTTTTTATAGTAGATGAGAGAACTTCAGGAATGCCAACGGTCTATTTCTATTCTGCTCCAAAAACAATAAAAGTGTATGCCAAAGCAGCACGATGACACCATTTAATATACCTGTTATAGTTTTAAATAAATTTCTATCCCATCCACTAATGTTTTTATAGTTTAGGAAATTTACCATAACCTATTATGATATGAGGATGTAACACAGAGAGAAAAATGAAGGTGTGGTCAGGATACCAGACTTCAGACTTCAATGCCTGTATACCAGTAAGTCAATTCTGCAGTCTTTTCAGTATTTAAAAGTCACCTCATTTTTTTATTATTACATCACTTGGTCTAATAAAATACATTACTCTTACACCTTTTCTTGCCTAGCTCCTTAGATAATCACTGCTACAGGAAAATGCTACTAAATATTATTCATACATGCCACAGAGGTAAAACTCCAAAAGAAAGTATGCAAAGTTTTATCTCTGGAAAAGTCCAGAGGCAGGAGCTCCATGGGCAGGAAACTAAACCTAGATGTCTCTATGAAGTATGTCTACAGGTATGGTACAGAAGATTGCCAGGTAGAAATCTTCAGTTAATTCCATGGAGTAATAGCCATATGGAGGGCTTCTCACTTCTCCATTCTGCTCCCTTTTCTACTCTGTTATTTCCACCCTCTCATATTACAAAAGCTGCTGAAGGACTTACAGTGCTAAGTCAAAATCCTTCATTTCATGACTGGATACCATTTTTACACTAGAGCCCTGCCTCAATCCCTGCACAGGAAAAACAGTGCTCACTGAACATAAATTATTTAGTCTTTCATTTAATCCTTGCCTTGCAATGGATAGACTTGTCCATTATCTACTCTTAGGACTATACATACTCATCTCGGAAGCCAGAATGACTTACTTCTTCAAAGGCTCTTTATTATTTTTTCTTTCTTTCCCCTGTGGAGTTCATCAATGCAGTATCTGATTAATGCCTCTGAGGTGAGGCACATAATCTTCTGATCATACCTGAAGCATTGAAGACTTCACTAAGTATAAATGTTTGGTGTGAAGCACCAATCTTTCAGAATACTGATCATTACATAGTGTTTCACATTCAAAGAACAGCTAACTTTGACTTCTCTTGAACATAAAATAGGTCAGCTGGTTCTCAATCTGAGTACTCAAAAAGCCCAGGAACATACAATTAGTAGGCCATTTAAAAATTTTAGGAACACATTGGCAGAGCTAGTTCTGAACGTGGTACCAGTTCCCTTCAGAAGCCCTCCCTTCACTTCCACAGTCCTCAATCCCATTATCCATGTGCCTTCCAACTTCTGCTACAAATTAGGGAAGGTTTTATTCAGAATGACCACATTGCTGTACAGTCCCGATTCATGTGTAAAGCAAGTCATTTATCTGCCTTGAAAAATATAATACTTTGGGGGAATCCTGAACAGACAACACAATACATAGCCCATTAATCTTTACATTTCCTGCCCCTGTAGCAATTGATTTCAAAATCTGAATGCTCTTATTATTTGCATTTTATATAATTTCATGTGAAATTGTGTTTACACTTCAAGCAGCTTGCTGGTACTCCAGCAAGCCTGGAACATTCCTATGTATTAAATAGCCTCAGTTGCTGAACTAGCTGGTGGCAGCTTGTTTGGACAAGCAGTAAAGAGGGAGAACATGACTCACAATTTACCATGGGGTTTTGCTAGTATTTGCTGCCTATAGAAAAGCAGCAAGACTCAGCAGCATCACAATCCTTTACTGTGCTGTAGGAAAGTTGTGCTCTCGTGTGTTTTCATGTCCTTTTTGACATGCTCTTCTCTCGTCAGACAATCCTATTCTCTTCTATCAGTGTCTATCCTGGGCTTTCCTCATCTAACCTTCTTGCTTGTTCTTACTCCCTTACCATGACACTCACCCCCAATTCCTCCCCTAAACAGCCTGGCAGAGCTCAGTTTCATCCTGCAGTGGTCTAACCAGCTACACCAGACTTTGCCATTCTCCAGCATCACCGCTAGACACTCTTCCAGTATCAATCTCCTCTTTCTTCCCCTCTTCTTCCCACTAACATCCTTCACTGTTGCTGCCTGACCTCCAAGGCCCCTCTCCTTTCTGAAGTCCCCCCAACTGTTCATTGACACACAGCAGAGGAACCCCATAACTCTGCCATAATTTGACACGGCTGCATGAATCATACTGCCCAGTTGAGGCGTAGGCCAGGGTGATGGGGTGTAACACGGGCAATGCCTTCCTGGATTTTCCTCTGCCAGGTCCTCCAGCTTGACAAGAATCCGTGAAAGCAATGTGTTCAAAGCGAGCTACACAGAAAAGAGGCAAATGGTAACTGCTTTTGTTTAGGGCTGCAAAATAGAATTCATGAATAGAAAATGAAGCAGTAAGAATAAATATTACGCTCAGGAAATTCACAGGAGTTTTCATTGCCCAGCATTTCATTCTGTGCATGGGAGATTCAAACACAGAATTGTTCCATAAAAGGAAGGGAATACTGGAGAGGAACATTCAGCTGAAATGTTAGAATAATGATTTTTCTGTGGAATTATTTAGTCAATTGTATTAATGCTTTGCTTTGGTCTTTCCCAAGACCACCTTAATATTTTCTTTGTCTTCCCTTTCCTCTCACTCCACTGCTCTGAGGATTTTGGCTATTCAACAACAGCAGCACCATTAGGAATAGGAATAATAACATTCCACAAGGGAGACAATACAACAGTATAGCTGAGCTTTAGGAAGTACAATGCTGTGTGTTTGTGCTCTCTATTAATCATACACCTCAGTGTCTTCCTAGGCACTTGGCCAAAAGGAGAGAGTTGTCAACTCGCTCAAGGTGTTATTGTTACAGCATCAGATGATGTATGCCCTCAGGTGTCTTGTAATCTAATTATTTATAGAGGTACGTCAAAGGAAAAATCTCAGTAACTATGGCAGTTATTTTTGATCATGAAGTCTGCTCCCTTGAGCTGATGCACTGCTTTATTCACAGTAATAAATGCTTACGTGACAAGGGAATCACATGAAGACTATATTTGGTTTTGGCTCTTATTGCACGGGAATAATCTCTACAGAGGACAGTTTATAGCTCAAAAGGCACAAACCCAACAGCAGATGTTACAGGTGTGTAGCAGCTGAGTTCACAATGAACCAGTATAGTTTGCTTAGTTATGTCTTTCCTTTCTAAGTTTCTAATTTCTTTCCAATAATTTTGATAGAGGGAGAGAGGAAATGGGAGCAATGTGTGTAGGCACAGGCAAAATGAGGCTAGGCGGAGTGATAAAGCCCTCGGTGGTTCAGCCTGGCTTCATTAGTGGAAGGAAGCAAGGCAGTTGAAGAAAGATGAGTAACCTGTTGAACCTTTAACCTGGGGAATCTTTCACCTGGTGAAACAAGGCATTGGGGAGTTAATGAAATTGTTCCAGGTGGAAGCTCACTAGCCTTAAAGGGAAAATAAAGCAAAGTGGAAATTTCCACTGCCACTGCAGTTAGTTATCTTGTATGAAGTACAATAGCACAACCCAGAACATTGTGCTCACTGCACAGGGGAAAGGGGAGCCAGCTAAAAGACTGTGCTGAGGGGATACTGTGCTCAGGTTCATGCACCAGGAAAATCACAACCACATCTGGAAGGGATGTGACACTTCAGCAGTCAAGATGTCAAGAGCAGGAGAAAGGTGTTGCTGCAGCCAAGTACGGCTTTTACATTTAAATTGTCCCATCACAAAATGCATATAAAATGTAGGGGGATTCCCCCCACAACTGTTGTCTTTTAAGAGCAAATTTCATATTGCAGAACAATCCTTGTGGTTTTGACATGCTCAACACATGAGCATATGGCATATGCACAAAATAGCATCTTTTTGTTTCTTTTCACCAAAGACACAAAATAAAAGCTATGAGAGTCCCACTGGTGAGGCTGCAACTCAAAACAGTTCAGTTTTCAGTCCCCTCACTACAAGAAGGACATTGAGACGCTGGAGCATGCCCAGAGAGGAATGGAGCTGGTGAAGGGTCTGGAGCACAAGTCTTATGAGCAGCTGAGGGAGGTGTGATTGTTTAGCTTGGAGGAAACGAGGCTAAGGGGAGACTTTATGGCTCTCTACAAGGTTGTAGCCAAGAGGGAGTTGGCTTCTTCTCCCAGGTATCAACAGACCGTCCCTCTCACCATAAAAGGGGCTCATTCAAGAGCTGTAACTTTGGTACAAAACTTGATCCAAAGCTGACAAAACTTAAACAGTCCACAAAACAGACAAGGAGTGCCCTGTTATTCAAAGATGACATAAAGGTACCCTACTTCTTGAAGGTCCTTTCGATGCCTAATCTCAGCAATTCAAGTTTATCCATAGTAGAACTCTCACAATAAAGCTGTTGCTGTCACACAGCAACTTCACGTTTACCTCCACATACCAAAGAGCGCGTGGTTTCTGACACTGCCAGCCCAGCTCTGAGCTGCACACCACTGTGCTAGCCCTGAAGATACACAGAGAAAGACATCTCTTCCATCTTCTCATCTCTTCATTGTGCCAGCAGTGGAGCTGAAGCCACTTGACCTTCATTTAAATAACTCAAAAACTCAATGAGAAAAAAGTTCCTTGCAGTCTTTGCCCCAGCTTTGTGAATTTATTTGGTTTGGTTCACTTGCATTTTGGCAATACCAAACTGAAGACAAACCCTTATCTACAGGTCAATGTATTACTCAAATGAGAGCCAAGAGATCAAAATGTAGTTCAAAGTCATGCAGCACAGCACTCGCAAGAGCAAGTTTTGGGGTGGGAGGGGGGAGGTGGTTGGGAGGGCAGCTCTACTGGAGACCAGTGATGGTTCCAGAGAGAAGTCTACACTGAAAATGAAAAAAAAAAATGATCCGTCTCCCCTCTGTACTCCAACTCCCAGCATAGAACCAAATGCCATTCACAAGCAACCATTAAAAACACGCAAACAAAGCTCAAAGATAATAAAAAAGAAAAGGATCCTACTGGTCTGTCTCATTACAGTGCCAGCTCCTAATAAATTCTAGCTGAAAAACCAAAGCTCAATTAATCCAGGGAGCTAATTAGACACAGCAACTCTATGTTGGAGCTAAAGCCAGATCCCCCAAAACTGGCAATGCCACTGGTTAAGAAAATGTGAGCAATAAGTAGACTATGATTTATAGGAGAAAAAAAATCATATCGTTAAAACCAATAATGATTCAGATTTTAAATAATTTAAGGACTCTGCATGGGCTAACTTCTGCCAAGGTACACTCAGAAAAGGAAGGAAAAAGCCTTCTGTCTCCCCATGCCCTCCTTGTTTCGCTTACTTGGAAGCATTACAGCAACAAGTTTGCCTCAGCCTATGTGTATGGTTTGATTACTTTATATGAGAAGACAACAGAAGACAACATTGGAATGGGCTGCCCAGGGAAGTGGTGGATTCTCCATCCCTGGAGGTTTTCAAGATGAGGCTGGACGTGGCACTTAGTTCCATAGTCGAGTAACCGCGGTGGTGTTGGATCAAGGGTTGGACTTGATGATCTCAGAGGTCTTTTCCAACCCATCTGATTCTATGATTCTATGAACATATATCTGCTATAGAATAGCAACTGGAGCAGCTTAGGAGCCTGCCTGGCTCTCCTCTGGGCTGCCTGCACCCTGGCGGTGCAGCAGGTGCGCTGGGAAGGGAAGGGTTGGAATGTAGTTGGACAGTGCCTGTGCCTATAGGGCACATGGCAAGAAAAAGCATGAGGAAACACTCCCTGACATGTCCCTGAAGACATGTTACGGAAACCACCTTCATACCAGCCCTTCTAGTGGCTAAAATTGGCAGGAGCAGAGCAGACACACAGCAAGGGCATTTCCACCACCACTCTATCACAATGAAGAGCAGGTCCCACCACCCTTGCTCAGAATCTTTCCTACCAGCGCGGCTGCCCCCAGCTCCCACTGCCTTAACGGGTCCAATCAGTGGGGAGATTAAAGCAAGGCTCTCGACTCTGCATTCAAGAGGCCAAGCAAAGGGTTTGTTTTTCAAAAGACCTCAGCTCCCTGCAGCTGAGCTGCTGCCAGTCTCATTGTCAGGGTTCACACGAACTGAAGAACCACAATGGGTGGCAGCCCCTGCCGAGAGGGCAGGGCAGCAGTCACTTCAACTCCCCTTTCAGTGCAGACAAGCATCTACCCACCAGACTGGCATGAGTAGCGTGTTACCCTCACCCCAGGCGGATGGGTGACCGTTTCGGCTGCTGCCTGGTGAACACGCTGGCAATTTGGTAGTGGGACAGAAAGGCAGCTGGCTGCCACACGGAGCACTGCTGTGCAGTCCGGCCGGAGGCAGCCACTGCTGTGCACACAGCGGCACCCATGAGCCCAAGCAGCAAGAAACAGCTTTGCCCTCTGTCTGCAAGGAGTGTTATGATTCATATGTACCGAGAGTGGAATACCAGGGTTATTTCCTCAAACGAAAATTAACTTCAAATGTTTGTAATTGAGCCATGAATATTCATGATCTTTTGGGAGGATTTCATAATTACTTCATTCTGGTTAGGCTCATTTGATCTGCAGTAGCAACAGCAGTAGTTTACACTCCTTCATCAAGACGCCAACAATTTGGCAGCATGACCTTCCCAGTTTCCTGTGCTGGAGAGCAGCTCTAGTTATTCTAATTGCAATCCCAAATGGAGTGGTACCTGAAAATAAATTGACTGCTGTTCAGTTTTAGAAACCACTCCAGTTGGCACTGCTACTAGTGTAAATAGATGACATCTCCAGGAAACTGGGAAGGTCACTCAACAAAATAATTCACATTTTGATAAGTAAGATTTTACGTGCCAACCTCCTATAGCCTTCAGCATTGTAGCAGAGGGCAGTGTGAAAGTGCGCACACTCCTGTGTGGAAAGGAAAAAAGGAAAGAAGAAAGCAGATTTTGGCTGTCAGTAATGATATGAAAATTTTTGATTCCTCTATGCCACTCACTAGGTATATTCCTAAAGAAAATTAGGCCTAAGAGTTCACAGTGCCTATGTACCTGCACACAAGTTTGTCTTATCACCTCCAGCAATAAAATTCTAGAATGTTGGCCAATTTGAAGAAACTTTGAGAAAATAATATTAAAAGCTCAAAGTTAGTAAGCCTCTGTAAACACTGTGAGAATTGATGGCTCGGTGGATGGAGACAAATCTTATTTGTGCTTCCACAAAAACCAAACTGAATCTCTTTAAACTGCGCTCTTGAACACACCAAAGAAATCAGACTGATGAGAGAAAATCTCAAAAGCAGGAAAACTTTTGGCCAGTTTTTATACCCTTCTGGATGTCAAACTGAGAGGCAAGTTGTTACAAACATTATTTTCTGGATGCTGATGCTTCCAGAACTGTTCATTTAGATCAACACACCAAAAATACGCACTTACATGAAAGTGGGTCCTGACTATAAGCTGTCAAAATCCAAAGTAAAGCAGTGAAAATATTACACTATCAGCATTAAAGCAAAATATACAGTCGGAAGCCCCAAGTCATGCTTCTCTCTCTGGTAATCAATTTAATACCTTTTAAAGTTCCTTTTCACATACAGCTCCCAAGTCTGACTCACAAAGCATGCAACTGATAAAACCTGATAAAAGAAGCAATCCCTGTCTGTTGGCAAGGAAGATGGACTTTGCAGCAGCCCAGTGATCTGCTGACCTAGGAGGAATTAAGCAGGTGAACAAAGTTCCAAAATGGAGGATTTTTCATGTGTCATCTCCCATTTAACAGCTGGGAACACGTCGGCCTCAGTTGCTTAGCACCAAACCATCTACAAATTAAAACCCCATGACTTCTATTAAGGAATACTATACTGGCATGCACAGGTAATACACACAGACCCTGGACAACACACATGACTGTCTTTCCAAAAATCTGGGTAAGTAATAGAGGCTAAATATGGACTTCACTGTTTAACTTTACATAATCTTTCTCTTCCAAGAAGAGTAAGAAAGCTGAGTTTCTCCAGTACACCTACGTCTTTAAAAAGCAAAATGGACTAAAGAGCTGGTTGCACTTCAAGAACTCACTTTACTACTCAATATATAATTTTAGGATCAAAATAAGTTGCTTAGATACCTGCAATGATGTTTGCAGAATCAAATGAACAGAATGGTCTCTGGCCTGCAAGTCCTTGGCCTCTATGTTTGTACTGCCAGCAGTCAATATGGGTGGGGTGAGCTTGTTAGGAACTGGAGAGAGACCAGGAAGTCCTTTCACATAAAAATGAATGGCCATCAGACAGACAAAACTTTCATCCACAGATGGACTGAGCTGCTCACACTAGTGGCTGATTTAGAGATGTGATGAGACAGGCTGAGCAACAGCAGTGATGATGGTGACTTGCATGGCACTTAAAGATCACAGATGAAAATTCTCTACCTACGCCTGGGTTTGGTGATGTCCAAAAACAAGTCCCAGAACTGAGTTTCTCTTAACTGAAACCCATGGTACTGTGGTCCAAACCCAGCCATCACTGAAATCTCCAGAAAGGCTCCCATATGCTTCAGAGTCTGAACTGGGCTTTTACGGATTTAGTGACAGGATACATGAGACAAAGACTAAACCAGTCTCTTCTCAAGTCAAATACATGGCATTGAAATTAAACTGTGGAACCACAGGCAAGTTTATGATGACAGTTTTGGCAGAACAGGACCAAATCTAGTAGCTGGTGTCAGGCAGTGGGAATTCTGTCATCTATAAACACAGGCATAAGGAAAGTAAATGTATGATTCTTTAACATCTCTCATGGTCCACCATACTTCATACACAGATGAGTCTAAATAAAACCTGAGGGATCCCAGGCTCAGGCAAGTACTACTTATTGTAAGTAAAAGTAGCAAAATTGATGTATAAATATTTTAATGTATATATTTGCTATTTAAACCAAGAGGAGATAAGCTGTATCAAATACATTTATCTTCATTCATGCAGCAATTTAAAATATTAATGAGACACATCCATTTTTCATGTTATGTGAAGTTTCACTCCCCCTTTAAATGGATTCTTGTATTTGTTTTGCCCACTATAACACCATTGAGTAGACAAGCTTTTCAATAGGCTCTTACATCTCTAAAACATCTTATAGCCTTTGGCAGCAAAGAAAAGGAACTATCTTAAATTTGCTATTTAGCGATTGTTACATAGCTTGCAGTTGCACCTGAGGTAACCAGAACATGCTTTGGAGTTCAATATTATATCTATTCTGCTCAGAAAAACAACTATAAATTTGAGTTTTTCCAGTTAACAGATGCCTCCCTACAAGATTGATAGTCAGAACAGAGTTGTGAGTGACAGAAAGCAATATCCAACACTAATGTTTGTATGTATTTAGTTTTAAATGATAAAAAAGATATCTGTTAAAGTTAGCTGTTCAAAATCCAAGAAGCACTAAAAAAAATTTCAAAGGTAAGCTGAGCCAGTCTTTCATAAAAAGCTCCTTTCAACCTTCAACCCAACTGTCTTCAAAAAGCTTCAAACTGAAATCATTTACAATGTGCCTGGAAGGTCCTACTTCTGTTTACAAAGCTGGTGAATTCCCACAGCTGAAAATAGTTGACGCTTGAGTACCTTTTGACAAAGTATTTATTTTAGTCTTACACTCCATCCTTGGCATCTGCTGTTGAATTTAGACAGAGATAGGATACTATAAGGACATTTGGGTTGCATCAGTATGGCCATTCTTACATTATAGAGATTTACAGCCCAACTCTGCAGCTTCCTTACTGCACCCCCTCTGCATGCCTGCCATGTTCCCCTAGGGACAGAGCAAAGAACTCCTCAGCATCCAATCAACCCTTGTCAATGTGTCTGGAGACACAGAGAGGCCAAGAGCATAGAGAGCCATTCTGGTAAAGACAACCACCACAGAAAGAGAAGGAGGAAAGAGAAATGCATTGCTTGGTCCTGTGAGCCTAATCCCCTTGGGTTATCACCAAAGCAAGGGTGATGCTTGGGGTCAGAAGAAACTGAATTATTAGCTCCTGCCCCTACCCATTACAGAGAATCATATAATCCTCCTTAAGCATTTAGAAAACCCATCCTTAAAACCTAGCACTGCCCACACACACTTCCATTTCAGAGTGGCATGCTGGAAGCCAGCTACTTCTCTATCTGCCCATGCTCTTTGGTTTCCATTGCTCTTGCTCCCAGGGAATGGGAATGCTCCTCCACATGTACAGAAATGTGCTCTCTATTCCTTAACTCTATTTGGATATGCAAGCCAAATTAATTTCATGTTCTGTCATGTGAAAAGCTCCCCTTGTCAGGCTTTCTTGTTCTTGTTTCAGTCTGAATTCATCCCATTCATATATGGGATGAATATACCAGAGCTGTACCCAAGAGAGGAATTGCTAGTCCCCTGCATAACTATTACTATTTTTCTGGTGTCATTCCTAATGCCTCTTCAGATTTCATTACCTTGTCACTGTTAGTTCAGTTGTGGACACCTGTGATCATTAACCAATATGCCTAAATCAGCACACACCCCATCCACTTTCTAGCTGACGAGCCCCTGGATTGCATCAGAAATTGTCAGCAGCCCATCAGGGAACTCCCTTGCATTAGTGCCCTTTGTATTACTGCAGCCCTCACAGCTGCTCTCATCTGATGTTCTGTTATGCCTTTGCACAGATGATGGCTCTCAGCTTTGCGTAACCAGTCACTATGATTAGCAAGCTCCTGCTTTGTGTGCCAAGGCTGCTGATAATAATGTCAAGTAAAAGAAATGTCTCCCAAAACTGGTCCTTGAAGAACTTTCCTGGTGGCTTTCCCTCTAGTCTGATAACTCCCACTTCAATGTTAGCTAGTGTTGTCTCTTCAGTCTTCACTACCTGATGCATCTTACAGATCCTTGACTTCTAGGCTTAATAAATTCTCAGGGGTCACCAATTCAGGTATTTACTTAGATCTACGGAGATTAAATTACATTTTTTTTTTACCTAGACATTAGGTACCACTTCTGCATAGAACAGAGGGTAAGGGCTGTATCTAGAGGGCTGAATACAAATGTATCCCCATTTTGAAAGGAGGGTTGAATTTAACTGCACAGACAGCTGCTCCAGATTTTCCAGTTTCAGGAACAGTCAAGATATTTCAAAGTTCACCATCTGAGAAGGCAATACTTGTTGCCTCAATTTAGTCTTAAGTGAGTTATAACTCAGACATTCAGGATTTATTCCTCTCACATCTGAATGCTGATGCTGAATTATTGTTGCAGCAGGACTTTCTTAACATCTTAGGGTTAACTTTTGCAGCTATGTCACTAACAAAAATTGATCTCTTAATTCAGATGATCTAGCAGTGAACTCATTTAAAATTCTTTCTTCTCTCTATTCTTCTTCCTCCTCCTCCGTACACATTGATGAGCAAATCATGAGAGAAGTTTTTCTGTTGACTGCATGAATTTCACTCAGTAGGAAAATACATTCATCTAATTGCATTTCAAATGGTGAGGATATGAAAAAATTAACAAGTTGTTCTACGAATAGAAGAAGTAATGAAGGCTAGTTTTGTGTCCTGTGTTACTTACTCCATTTTCTATACTTTGGCTGTCCCCTCTTCTGAATAGTTCCTATGACCCCACCTTGCTACATCCCACCTGACTCATCTCCTTCAGATGCAGCTCCTTCCTCTCTCCTTCTTGGCCTGTGTGTGCTGGCTGGCTGCCTGACATTTAGCTCAGCTGGTTGGTAAGCCAGCACCAGTGAAACAGGTAACTGCTGTTTTCACACCTTCATGGCCCAGCCTGCTTCTGCCCCATCCCTCTCTCAGTCTCAAGAGTCTTGCCCAGACCTCAGATACCTAAAGGCCTGTCCCTGTATTAAATCTGATTGGAAATGGCCAATTAAAAATGTATTTGGATGACTAGCAATGAGATTGCATGATCATGTATACTTTAGCCTCTCAAGAGATGGCTAAAATTCTCTCGGAGCATGCGTGTCAGAGAAAATTGTGCTTGCAGAGTTTGTCCGGCTTCACAGTCTGGAAGCACAGCATTGTGTATAGCAGTCATTCCCACCACCAGCTACTGAGGACAGACAGGACATTTCCAGTATTAGCAATTACGGGAGTGATTAGAGTCACCTAATTATAGCTGTGCAAAGACAAAAATCTCAGCTCACAGATGTCAAGTTAGCCAGGCTTTTAAGTCTTTCATATCCCCTGCCTTATAATTTTTCATATCCATGTTGTGATTTTATATCCAATTAATTCTGTGGGAGGATAGCAGTTCCCAAACAAATGCAGAGTAAACAAAATCATTAAGAAATGGACTGCTATAAGAGTTCAAGTCATCATTGCATTGTTAATATTTTTCAGTAGTTCAGGTTTACAGGTTTTGTGTGTGTCATATGACATATTAAATACACAGCAAATGGCTTAAAGGCCTGGTTCTGTTTTCAAAGCCACTCCTGTACCAGTTTTAAAAAACATAATTAACCAAAAGGGACCAAAGACATTTTGACAACCCACAAACCTTTGCCCAGTGCAGCTGATTTGCATATAGTATAGTTAAGAGGTGTATTTGACCCAAGTATTTATAGTTAACCCGTAACTTGTCACATATCAAGAAAACCTTTATTTTCATTTCAGTGGTTTTGTTGCAATGTAATTCCAAGAAGTACCAATTAGCTATCAAATGATGACAACTTGCCCTTATCACTGATTAGGGCTAAATATTAACTATAAACGTATCACATTACTACAGTGCAACAGCTCATTACCAGTCTAGCTTTCCTAGCTAATCTTTTCTACTAATTTTTATTTAGGGACCTACTGGCTAGCTCATCTGAAAATTATACGCTAATGATCTGCGAAGAATTGAGAGCTCTAAATGGTAACGCGGGAATAAAAACAATTCTGTTTGATCTCTTTATGTTATGATAGATGCCATTTAATCAATTAGCACAGCAGAACATATCATTCAATTTTAGACCTGGCAAATATAAAAGAAAACAGAAAAGGGTGAAAGCTTCACACACCTCTAGACCTTCTCCACTGTGTAGAAGAGCATCATATATAGCGTCAAAGCATGTTTAGGAGCGCAGTCACTGCGACAGCAGTCAAGACACTATCTCCTGTGGGTCTTCTACAATGCTACCAGGGAGGATTGCCAAGGATGTGACTGCTGCTAGTAGAGGGGACATGTCAGAGATGGGGTCACGGCATTGTGCACCGTGTCCTGTGGAGATGTCAGACAGCAAGGTGGCCCAATACGCATCCTGGGGTGCCTGCTGCTGGTTAAGCCTCCAGAATATTCAACATGAGGGGCTGGGCCTGGAATGTCCCAGAATCAAAAATACGGCTTTCAGTTATGCTTGCCCTCTTCTCCCTCACCTGCTGGAGATCATGAAAGTATTTGAGAAACTGAAGATACTGCAGCAGTGACAAATGAGTGCTTCATAGTTATTTTCCAGAATTATACGATAAATCAAAGTTAATTCTTAGATACGTTGGAGATATAGAAGCAAAAGAACCCCATGTTTCATAACGTTACCACTTGTCAATGAGTGAAAAAGACTAAAGATGGAAAGATGCAGGTAGGATCAGGTAGGAAAATGTATCTGATCCACATTCTGTTAAGCTTGTGTAAATTAAGGGCATCATGGGATATAAAAGTTCCATATTTAATGACTAATATAAACACATTGAGAGCAATGACAAAAATATTTGAAAAACAGAACAAGACCACATTTATGGGCTATCTCACTTCCTGCATTCTAACTGTTCTGGAGTTTCTTTTCTGAAGACTGTGATACTCAGGCAACAGTATAAATATTGTGCCCTATGTTTAGTGATTCCAGCTCTGAATCAGCCAAATATAGACATGAACAAAATTCACATTAATGCCTCAAAAAAATTATGTCTGTAAAACGACCACTCAAACACATCCATTGCTGATCTATACTTGTACAATTGAAAACATGGATAATGACAGAACACAGTATGCTGAGCAAGTTTTTAACAGTCATCTAGCCCTGACCTCAAAACAGTAAGCCTCTGATATGCCAGAAGCTGGACCTTTTTTTCCTAAACATGGCAGTAGAGAATTTTTCTTCCTATTGTGGCTGAAAGGAGAAAGAATCCCTCATGACTCCCCTTCTCAGAACCTGCATGGCAAGAGAAGTGAAGATCTGTTGCTCTTCCCAGATTTTCAGATCTACCAAAAGAGTGTTCTCTACATAAATATGCAATGGTTTTCAGATTTAAGTGCCAGAAATGTTTCAATGTGAACATAGTCAGACCACAGGGCTGGAAGATGTTTGTTCCGTATAAGAAAGAAGCCAGAAAGCAAAAGTGCTGAACATATAGTCCTACTGCATATTATGAGATTAACCATGGATAATTTACTCTCACATTTATGCACTGAAAAATGTAGTGAAATATCATATATGGGCAGCATATAACTTACAATGTCATCATAGAATACTTAACTCCTTGTTAGATAAGTCCTTTTGTATTTCTGAGAATAATCATTGGTAAAATTTACTAGTTGGCTTCCGGCACAAGGGAATTTTACTTTCAAATTATGCAGTCTTAAAAAGAAACTTATATGAAGCTCCAGTTAGTGGCCCAGTTAATGGTTAATATACAGAGAACAATACAGAATTCATTAGGTAATATGGATTACAGATTAATATTAGTAGGAAATATTTGCTATTTTAGATTTCTGAGAGATGAAGTAAGGTGAAGCAACACACTGGCAATACTTATCAAGAAGCATACAGTTTTTGGTTTTATATCTATATGAATACAAACACAAAATTATTAAGAAATTTATTTGTGTTCTGAACTTATGGTTCTTGTAGTGGTTTTATTCTAGGCCTTCCTTGCTTACGGAACCAAGGCCACGTTCCCAGTATTCCATATGATTTTTACGTAAGCAGGGGTATAAATAAGAAGGGAGAGGAAGTTCTTTCTTTCTTCTCTTCTGATGAGGTTCGGGAGCAGTGGGTCTCTGAGTTGGTCTTGCTTATCTATCAGCTGAGGCCTGCAGTGACTACTGGTCTGCCACGTGGGAGATTGGAGAGTGCCAGCTGTGTCAGGCCATCCTGTTTTTTCTAATGGACATGGTGAGATTAAGTTTTACTAGTTCTTTAATTTGCTAGTTCTTAGTTTTTGATTGTGTATATCTGTTTTTCCCCTTTTTCCCTTTTCCTTTTCCCTTCAGGGGAGGGGGCTGTGTTTGGGATCCCTAATATTATATACAGCTAGAAGACTATGTACAACTGTAAATATATGCAAAAATATATATTTTGATATAATTCGGTTGGTTTCAGGTTCTTCAGTTTGTATAGTTTTTTTCCTTTGCCAGGGGGAAGAAGGGAGGGGAGGTTTTCCCTGTGGGCTAGGATAGTTGTTGTGAAGCCAACACAGTCATTGCTAGTCAAAATGACTCACATACCCACACTACTACTGTTAGAGTTGAATATTAACTCACTATAATTTCATACACAGCCTGCAACATTCTTTATTCATAGACCAAAACTAGATGTTCCCTTATCAAAAGATCTGGTGTTTTGTTGTTACTCTCTTCAGTTATTTATTGTTCTCTCATCTTCCATGATAGGGATACCTTTAGGCACAGCAGAGTTTGCTCTCTGATTAGGTATCGGAAAAGCTATTAGTGTGATGCTCAGATTCCTTAAAAAGGTCAGGTATTGCTCCACAGAGAAGCACCGTTGATGGATGGAACCTGGCCAAAGGAATTAAAAATTTATTTTTAAGGGTTATACTATCTTTTGCATGGTGTGATACAGTAATATGTTCAGAGAAACTATGCATTTTCTTGGGAGCATGAAAAAATCCATTTCAATTTTCAGAGTACACCTAACAGATGTGATTGTGATACCACCAGAGACCAGATGAGTTCTGCTACAGTGCCACAGAAGCAGTATGTCCCTGCCTGGACCATCCCTGACCCTGCTGGGAAGACAGGTGACAATCCCTGGGAGCATGTACATTCAGATTCACAGCAGACAGAGACTCCCTGCAAACAGCACCCTCAACACCCTCAGAGGCTCCCTGCGCTGAGAAGAGTATGAGGAGAACAGACATGGCACCTGCAAACAGACACAAAGGACTTTACTAGTTGTGTGACCTACTTGATGTTTATGTCTAACACACACATGAATGATTCCAGGCAAAGGAGTCCACAAAGCACTGTGCTGTGGTTTCAGTCATGACATACTGCAATCAAGAGTAGCTCAAAACCAGTAAAAGCCACTGATTATAATTAATGCCAATGCACAGCACACAGCCATCCAAAATGGCAGCAGTTACCTAACGAGAATAGAAAATCTGTTACCAGCTTAACAGGCCTATTTTGTATTCTGTATGATGAAAAGACCCTAAAGGTTACCAAAGCACACCCTCACATTTTCTATAAAACACACTCCACAGTAAGCAGCCTCAACATTAGCAGAAAAAAACAGGAGCGTTTCACAAATCTTACTGGAGCACAATGTGGTAGGGTGGCAACTGGTTCTCTTTCACAGACATGTATTTTGAAAGTCAAATCTTTTTCAGCCTTTGTCTTTCATCAGCCTCCCCTCAGCAGTTTATATGTTCCTGTAATCATTGCAACTGCAGCTCTTACTCTTAGTCCCCTTTGATATCAGAACTGTCCTTCATCACCCCAGTAATGTCCTCACATGAGAGAGAGATGATCAGAATTCAGGAGGTGCATCTTGGCATGACCTGCCTGAGAACACAGAACTCCAAGAATATTCTCTCCCTCTTGGAAAAAGTGAAGATTTTTGAAGTTTCTAACCTTTGAAAACATTTTGGTTTGTTATGCATACATGACAACTGGATACTGCATCTAATTCCTGTCCTCCTGCACAGACATGTAACTTCAAAACACTTCACATGGAGCCTGTGAAAACTGTTGCTTGCAAGAGAGAGGAAACACAGTCTAGGAGCACGAAAGATTCTGCTACTGTGTGTAAAGCTGGAGGCAGACATGAAAATTGTTTTTAATCCTTAAAAGGTGGCTCCAAGGAGTTTCAGGTCCCTCTTGCACAGAGAAGAATGATGTGCTTTTAACAGCTCACCTTGTAAGTGGCTCCCCTCCTTTGGGAGCCATGTGAGACCCCTGCACTTTGATGCTCCCACTGAAGGCAGGCAGGACACCAGGGAAATCTGCAGGCTGTCCAAGTTGCCTACGGTGAGGCCAGCAGGAGAAGGACTTCAGTGAGAGTACCTACTTCTTCAAAGTGTAATGTGTCCTTTTCCAAACTCCAAAATCCCTTCACGTCTATTACCACTCCCAACATTTTTATTCTATTTATAGGGATTGAAGACTGTATCTCCATAGTTTCCATGTTTGTAACAGCACCCAAAACAGCCACTGCTACTCAGCTCTCTGCTCTCTGGAAGCAGCTGTACCAAAGGGAACCAGATGGGCTGATATTTCCAACAGTATGGACGTACATTTTGTCACTGATTTTCAAAGTGAATGAAGCTTTATTTATGACCAAGAGCATGAACTAAGGAATAGGGAGAGAAACAATCTAGTAAATCCCACCATCTCTCAAAAATAACCCATTGGGAAATAATTTTAAATATGGTAGGTAGAACAGTTTTTCTGATGGGATGATAAGACAAAACATAGCTGAAAGAAAATACAGCTAAAACAGTTAAACCTGCTGTCTGACATTCATTTTACTGAGTTTTGTCAGATATTGCTGGAAAGCATGTCACCTGGGTGGCATTTATAAACAAACAACATTTTAAAAATTAAAATAATCTAACAAGTTCATCCTGCAGCAGGAGAGAGAGGTAATTTTCATATTTCAGAAGATATTTCTAACCAGCCTGCTTAACTCCAAAAAGTCAATGCATATTTTAGAAAATCCTCTTCAGATCTGTTCATTGTGTATAGACCTGGAGGCAACCACCAGCCAGAAAACTTTGATCATCCAGCAGAATCTGGCATCTGAAGAGCACAAGAGGATTATCTTCATTGCTTTACTCTCAGACATGCTATGAAAATAAGAACTTCAATAAAAGCTTGTACAGAAAAAAACATCTTGCAGTTGTAATGCTATTCAAATACTCTCAAAGCAAACTGGCTGAAATATACTCCACTTGCAACCACAGAATTCTCTTAAAAGCTTCTAGGGCCTGTCACTCCATCGAGGGAATGATGTCAAAAAGAGTCCAAGAAAGGAAAGAGTTTGAAGAAAAACTGTTCAACTATTTGCCCAGAAAATGTAAACAAAGGTTTTGTTTATTTTTAAGTAAAGGTCACAAATACTATTTATACACATTGAAGAGGAAAATCAAATAGTCCTTCTTGTGCCACTTCAGTAGTCACAAATCCCCATTTAAGTGTCAAGTTTCTGTATAAATTTCTTGGGCTCCAAATTCATGGTCACAGACTCATCTGCAACCAATCAATAAATGCTTGTACTTCTGCAATCTTCCCATTCACCAATTCCATCAATTCCCTTGCAATCCCAAACAAACTCAACATTAGGTAACACATAACCACATACTGCCTCTTTCAACAAATAAGCTGTTAATCATCAAACACTGAACATAAAATATCCCTTAGCAAGGATTTGAGGATTATCTCATCTAATTAGATGTAAGCATGTTTTCTAATCTGTGGGTTTAAGCCAAATCCCAATAAAAAGATTTCCATTGATTTACATTGAGTTTTGGATCAAGCACCGGGAGAACTTGATTTTGCAATTCAAAGAGAAAGAGACCTTAAAAAATGTGTAACTAAATGATGAAGGAAAAAAAAAGTGGTTAACAGAGTTAAATCATCTGTCACAGGAATGGACTGGACAACCTAGAGGGCTCTTGAGAAAGACATCGCTGAGACTTTCTGGATTTTTTTGATGTCATACAAGTGTAACAATCCATACAACTGCTGGTTTTTAGGCTCCTAAAAGCAGAGTTGATTCTCGAAGACACACTAGAACATATTTTATTGTTTATTTGTGTATCTGCCAGCCATGTGCAAACACTTTACAATCAAGGATGAAGATAAATTATCAAAATGGAAGTACGGCTATTAAAAATTGACAAAGATTTGGACCCAGAACTCTAAACTGAAATTGCATAAGCCTAGTCCCTAACTCATCTTAAACAGTTGATTATACAACTGTTCATTAATATTTGTTAGTTACGCATTTATTTTGCTTTTAAATCATTCTACCAAGGAAGTGTTCACTTCAGCTCTTCAGTAGTTATTTCACTGACTTACAGGAATCTCCGTTGGCATGCTTTAAATTTGATATTCCTCCATCTCATTACTTAAAGGAAAAGAAATCATACTGCCACTTTGTCTCATCAGAAACAATTCTTTCCTCCTGTCTGTATTCACATCCTTGAAGTACTACAGAGTAGTTGTCATTTCCCCTCTCAGAGGTCTCCTTTTTCCTACAAGCTATGAAGCTTTTTTCCATTGCAGTGTTCTTCTAGGTGAGTAACCCTCTCATCTCAGACCATTCATAATACCTCTTGCTTCTCTTTTAAATTCTCTGCAGTTTGCAACTTTTTCTTAGTGATGAGATGCCCAGCTCCAAACAAGGGGCTACCTACTCGCACTACACAAAGAAAAGCTATTCCGACTGCAGTGGGATATCTTTTGCCCTGAGTCACACTGGCTTTGTGCAAGGAAGGAAGGATCAGTAGGGAAATGAAAGTTAATTTCACACATCATATCCATATGCAACTATTCATGAAACTGGAGATAACCAAAAATGTGAAGTGAGTCTAATAAAAATTATTACATGCTTTTTGATAATTTGCTGCATTGTACAAGAGCTAGTTATTCCAAGGATATGACTATTTAAAAATTGTTCAATTATACATGAAATGAATTATCACCACATTTCCACATGAGAAAATGTATTAATGTTCAATTGAGCCTGAACCAGTGGTGGAATAGGTGAGAATAAACTGCTGGATACCCTGACTGAAGGTTCAAAATAGCATTTTAATGAATTAAGTACAGCTTAATTTGTGAAAAATGAAAGCACCACAATGGCCTATTTGGGTTCCATTCAAGCTATATTTCAGGAATAACTGCACGCTGTTGGATTGCTTGCTCATTACCAGTCACGTCTGTGCTGGCCCGGGACCAAGGTAGTGTCCTTCCATGATGCAGTCATCTGCTGCTCATAGGAATGGCTATTTAAATGTAATTAGTAATTGCTATTAAGTCTGACTATAAGCCACAAGCACTTCCCTTCTCATTTCATTTTGCAGCCCATAATTTTTTGCTTGTTACAGAATCTGTAAAGTAGTAATTTGTTGAGATGTTCAAAGAGCATTAGAAGAGCTAGTTCGTGAGGTCTGATTCTTCTCGCTTGAATACTTGTGCAGAATGGAGTCGGTCGGCTGAGGTCTGTTGTAAACCTGGTGTAACAGGTGTTCAGGCTCAGTGCATGCAACATACTCACACCTACTATGCATACACACAAACACGTCTGTGCCAAGTATTATCACATTATATAGTCCTGCCAGGCTAGCAGGACTGAGTTGAAAAACGAAGCTGGGGAATGACAGCTCTGCTGAAGCTTTCATTGAGGATTTTGTCTCCTATCTCTCATTAACTTGATGATGAAACATAATACTGTAAGATGTGTGCAGATAAAGCTCAAATCTGCACTGTCAGCTATAAAAACTATTCTACAATAAAGTGCATCGTTGATGAACGCTACAACAGTGATTGCTGGGGCATGTAAATTCGTTATTCTCATGCTCCTGAGTTGCAGATTAAATTACTGTAACAAAACACAAGAAGTTTTCCTACGTTCACAGACTGTGCATCCCTTATTCCATCTACTTTACGTAGTTCCCTGAAATAAAGGAGGAAATTGTCAGAAATTCAACCCAGAAAAACCCCAAAGGTGGAAGTAATTGCCAGATGCTCCAAGTGCTCATTATGCCCATGATGACAGAGTTTCAGGGCTCTTGCAGGCAACTGCATTGCACTTATATGTTGCCAAAGCCCTCTGCCCAGTGTCAAAGAGTATGCACCTAAGGTCAGGACTTCAGCTGGTGTAAGATGACATTGCTCCAGTGGCTTCAGTGTCTGTTAGCCAAGCCTCTTGTCCATATGACCTGGCTGCCAACTCCATGGAAATTTTTTTTTGCTCCTGAGCAGCTTGTGATTTTGATAGCTAATTAGGAACTACTTCACATTCAACAAAATATCTATTGACCGCTCTCCTACAACTGGATCATTCAGGGGTGTTTCTCCGGCTTATTCCTCTTTTTCAATAGGCTCATTTCTTCTTCCTTGTTTACTTCCCAGTTCTTCTCTGTGGGTTGTTGTCTCCTTTACAGATAACTTCAGTGTCTTTTGGAGCTCTTCCATTAATTTCAGGCTGTTTGCAGCCCTGTGATTCTGTTTTAGCTCTCTCTCACATCCTCACTTTTGTTCTTTTTCTCCCCCTTCTTTTGCTCTCACATTCCACAAGTAAAACAGCAAAACAATTCTTCATCCACTTCTAATACATTCAATACTAAATTAACACAGAAACAGTGAAGATTCTAAAGGGCACACCTGATTTTTTTCTTAGGCTTTCTGTGATCTTAATACCATGTTCTCATTGAGGAGGAACAAAAGACATAGGTGGAACAGTGGAAAATAAAAGTGTTTTAAATTTCTCAGTGAAAAACAACAGATACTATTTAGGTTTAGGTGCTGACAAAGTAACCATTAAATAGATTGCTCATTGGCCATATAGTTCAAATGTGCCATTGAATTCTTAGGCCTAGTACGCAGACATGGTTGTGTGAATTCAACAAAACTAGGACTTAGTACAAGCAAATAAACAAGGATAAAATCTCCAGTACTAGTACTAGTTATTGTACAGGAACTGTATTGTGAAATGGATTTTAGCTTTTCTTCTCTCTTCCTGAAAAGTTTACACTAACATTTCTTTTGAGAAAAATAATATAACTCATGCTACAAATGAAAAGGCATTCAGCATAAGCAAAAGATGCCTAGGATCCCAGTTTTCATACAGAGCTTTTTACAAAGATGATACACCCTTTTAACTAAGAATCTGCACTAATGGATTCAGTCTCCTCATTTTCATTTTTATTCCAATAATTAACTAACAATTTAAAGAAAATATCTGATATACAGCTCATTCTTTAGGCTAGGATCCCACAATACTATAATCCAACATTTTTCCTTTTGTCTTTACTTAAAAGCAATAATATTCGACCCTTGACCAAAAAAACCACCAGATTTTGCATCCTATTACGGCCATTTACGTGAGTCATTACCTCTAAAAAAGGGAAAAAAATAAGGTAACACAGTCCTAGCAACAGTTAAAAATTACATAGTGCTCTTTGCCAACTCTGAATGCCCTTTAAAAAGTCCTATTTGAATGTTTTCTAATTCAGTTTTATAAATGAAAATAAATAAGTAAATACATAAATAAATTATTTTCCAAAGGTCATGCAGAAAGAAAAAACGGATTAGTCTGTGGTTTAAACACCAGATTAGATCTTAAAACATGGTGGCTCTGCCATGAAGCCTCTTGTGCAACCTTGCACCACTCAATATCATTTTATTTTCTGCAGATAGGATTGAAAAAAGAAATACCAGTGTGTAAGATCTGGGAGGAACTGCAACCATATGACAGAAAAACAGAAGTGCCAAGTATAAAATTCATGCTTTTAACTCACACCCATTTATTTTACAGACAAGACTTCCTCCTTGGATAAGCATGTAGTTCAAAACATAGGATGCCTCTGGAAACACTAGCACATTGGGAGAGCACAGTAAGAGAGAAGCCTATTAAATAAATCAAGCAACAATTTCTGAAAGAGAAATTCATACAGCCTTGCACTTTCCCATACAGTTTTCTTACATTCTCACAGTCATTAAAATGTATAAAAATTACTATTTCCAAAACAGCATTACCCTGAATTATCACCACCCGTGTTGCCTAGCAACTCAAGTAATTTTTGAATTGTGAGCTGTATAAACCAGTATCTGGAGTTTGTGCAAATGGATGTTCATTTGAGGGTTTAAAACACATTCATCTTGGAAATCAGAGGCAGATAATGCAGCACTAATGTAAAACTGAAATTCTCTTAAAAACATAAAATGGCACTAACAATTATTGTAGCTCAGCAAAACCCTTCTGTACCAGATCTAAACCCTATCATACTTAGTCAGGGCAGGAGTTTACTCCCTTGCTCTTCCTTGGGCTTGCAAGTGCCCCTTTCCAGTTTTTATGAAGATATTTGACATTCCCATGGAGAAAATAATTCTTGCCCAGCCTTATGAAGGATTTGTTCATAACTCAAGAGCAAAAGAAACTGGTGACATAAAATGGCAATGCATTTAAGTCAAATTAAAAATTCTATTTTTCTATAACATGCTGAGCTGGAAGAACTCACTGGTTCATACCATGACAGAATGATGTGCTTACTAAGATTCAAAATAGCACTGGACATAATAGTGGCAAAGGGATAACCGACTGAGATATTAAAAAGAGATTATAAGTACATACATGGAAGATACAAATTCCCAGAAATCATGGCCTTGCTCCTTAGCTGCAAGTATTTGCCCATTACAGGGATTCTTGCCCATTCTTCAGACCCATGTGGAATTTAACTTGAATGCAGGACAAGATCCCAAACCATATCAAACCATATTGTTTGATGTCTGCGAATTTCTGTATTACTTTCTTACAATTTTAGTACACAAGTTCCTGCTAAAGCTAGTGTCAATCTGTATTACTATTCCCAAAAATGCGGTGTGGGAAGTCCCAAAGGAGGAAGATTCCAACTTAATGGCTTCCAAGGCTTAGCCTTACGGGTAACAATAAAAGAAAAGCAACATGCTGAACAACAGCGTGTGTTTTTCATGGAGACTGCAGGCAGAGAGGCAAATTCATCCCTGGCACAAACACACAGACCACTGAAGGCAGTACAGCAGTAGCATCTGCTTTTACCAGCTACGAATCTGAACAAGCTTTTCCCTACAACTACTACCTGCAGAGATAAACCTGGATACAGCACTAAAGGGAGTTTAAGAGCCTGCGGCCTCTTAAGAGTTTAGAGAACCAAATTTCTGCAGTAAGAGAAAATCTATGAATTGTGAGTTTTCAGGCTCTCAGGAAGCAATGGAGTGCCTACTGACAGGCTGCCATAAAACACTTAGTGGCTGTTAATTAGCTCAGATAAAGAAAAGATGCTCCATTTTGTCTGCTGGTCTATGGAAATTTGCTGAGACCACACATATTGTGCAGAGCTGGCACATAAGAAAGCAATTCCATTGTTTTCATTTGGTCCCACTCAAAAAAGGCAGAGAACAAAAATTTTATTTTATCCTTAACAATGAAAGTGAACACCCCTAGAGAAAGGGAAATTATCTCAGCTAGATAGGCTAGTCATTGCTCTAAACAGGAGGTGCCATTGAACACATATTGCATCTGTCTGTGGGATACTCAGATACAATGCAGCACACACACACCCACATCCCCCTTCCTCTCATCACCACCAAGGAGCAGCACACACCTGTTCTGCCAGATTACTGAGCAAAAGGTGTTCATGCTCACCCACCTCCTATTTCCATTGCTCATGAATAGACCACATATGGGAAAAACTGCTTTCTGGATTCTACTCAAGAAGAAGAAGATAAAATTTGATCCAAAATAGGCCAGTATTTTTTTTCAGATTACATTTTTACAGTTCTCTTTAGAAACAAGACATTGACTCTGATTTACAGATGACCAACAACTTCTCTATACTCTATAACACCTGTTCTTAAAGGAGTGAATTCACGAGGAGATTGTGGCCTGAAGAGAGCTTCAGCAGTACAGACATTGATGAGAAATTATGCTGGCACCTCTGGCTGTGTGAGAGATTGGACATGCAGCAGGAAGAAGAAATGTTTGGTAGTGCTTTTCTCCTGGTTAGTCATTGCCAGGAAAAACAATTGTTGTATTTGGTAACTACTCCTTGTATATTTAGTTCTAGCATCGGGGAGCATCTGTAACATCTTTTTTTCTATTCCTACACTTGACCTTCCCTTCAGTCTCTAAAGTTCAACAGGAAAGAAAACAGATTTTTGGTAAGTAAAGTTTGAGTTATTAAGCTATTTTCACACTATGACTAGGTGCATGATTGACAAACGTTTAATAAATGTTTATACAAAGAAATTTTGTTGGCCCTTAACTAAATTTCAGTCTTACTGAGCTGTAGGAATGGGAATATTTCTAGAAAGCATGTTTTAAGTCCAGACTTCTAAATAATTTTTGAAAATAAATGTTAGAAGATAAATAAAATTATAACCAACATCAATTCATTTTTATTTTCCAAAATGAAGACAAAACCAAAGAAGCAATCTTGAATGAACATGAGAAAATAATCATGTTTGCAGCCTTTAAAAATTATAAAAAGGGTAAAATCTATGGACTGAAATACTGCTCTGTGAATGACTTTTGTTTTCCACGTCATCCTGTTGTTCCTAACTCCTGATGTCATACACATGTCCCTCATGAATGGTGACATTCATCGGCAGTTTGATTACAAGTTGCTACTGTAAGCCATTCCCACGATGCTAGTTGCTACTCCTTAGGCTCTAGGCTAGAGAAAAGCAATACGTCCACAAAATCAGAAATTCTCAATAGGAAAGCAGTGTGAGTGTCTGGCTTGGGTAATGAATCCAAGCTTCCTCTCAGACCTGCACACATGACAAATGGGGTGAGGCAACGATGAAGAGAAATGAGTACAAAGCATACCTACGAGGTGAGCAATTCCTCTCATTCCCCAGAAGCTGCCTGCAGTAGCAAAGGCCACTTGTCTAGCGTGACAAATAGGGCCTACTTCTTTTTTGCAAGCAAAAGGCTGACACTAAGATTCAAACCATATAAAAAAAAATGCAAAGTAACCTTGGATCACAGAAAGAATCTCATGACAAACATGCATCCTCATTGTGACATATATTTTCAAGAATGTAAATTCCACACAATGGACAGCAAAATAATTTTCTCTATAGTGCTGCATTATGGCAGCAATGTTTTTCTCCTTGGAAAAAACATGAAATGCTCTCACATGCTTTGAAACATTGAAAAAATCTTTGAACAGTCCCAGAAAACAAAACCCTAATGTGCTGAACTTCAAGCCTTATGATCTGTCAGACACCTAGGTCCTATTTCAGCACGCTTCTTCCTATGAAACCTATTTGTCAAATGCAGTGTGGCTACCAGATGTAAGGTTAGACCAGGTGTCACTGAACCTTAGGCAGGTTTTGCTGTAGCGCAAGAGGGCTCCACTGACCCCAGCAGACTGTTTTCCTCCTTACCCAAATCTGCCTCAGGCCCAGACGGGCAAATTGCTTTCAAGCATCCTCCCATTAGGTGCAACCCAGAATACCACTTACTTATATGGGATGTGTTTGCTTCCATTGACAAGGGCGAGGATGACATTGCCCAGCGCTGGCAATGAGAGACAGAGGCCAGAGCTTCCCTCACGGTTTTTGCTGAGTACTTTCACACAGCTGCCCAGGTCAATAAGGTGCAAGCGGCTGCGACCTCCAGACACTGCCATAAACAAAGAAAGCAAACAGTTAGTGTGTGTCTCCAAGAGTGGCTTCCCATGAAAGCAGAACACTAGCCAAGACTTGTGAAGAAGAAACAACACAGAAACCTTCCCTAATTCACGTTAGCAGACACAAACTGTAGGAGTCCTGTTAACTCACTGTCAGTCTTTATTGCTGTACGCTGCTGTCTACTCCAGATGTGTTTAAAAATTGCCAAGGCTTTCAGTATTCACCCTCTCCTGCAGGTTTAACTCTGTGGGAGTCACCAACATGACTGTGTTTTTTTAAATATAGCTTTATTAGCCTGTACCTGAGTTGGCTCTGTTTCTGTCTCTGTCACTACTGATCCTCTGTCTGGAATACTACAGGCTGGAAACTGCTGTGTAGTGTGAGCAAGGATCCTTCTCTTATTTTTCCCATCCTGAACACTGTATCTTAAGAAGCACCTGTGCTGTCTGTGGGATGTTCAACTTTGCTTTAAGTCTACATACTTTTACATTATCATTTCAGCTAAGAAAAGGTTTGCCATGTCATGGGTGACGAATCCTGAAGTAGATCTGCTGTGAAAACAGCTTCTGTAAAACTGGCAATAGATCTTTATGGGGTTTTTTTTGTTTACTTTGTATTGACACACTACCTTTAGAGTAGGAGGATGCTACCATTGAAACAATCAAGATTAATAGACATTTGATCTCTTTAAAAGCCCGGGGTTCCTTATGAATTCAGGATGGGGATTACACAGACTTTACAGAAGTGTTTTGAGCTCTCTACTCTCTAAAGATGATTTCCTAACTGAGCTTTTTGCATGCGATCTTTGACTACTCCTCCCTACCCTCAGGAGTTAGTTTAGAAACAATATGTAGGAAAAGGCAGTTATATTTCTGGGATCTTAACTCAAAAGGTAAGAGCAGTATTCAACGGCACAAACCTACCTTAAACAGCAGTGGAAATACTTTCACATCTGACTTTATGCAAATAAAGTCACAGGCATTTTGACACAGCATCCCAAGTTACACATTTGGTAAGAAGAAGTATTAGCACTGAGCAGGGACATCTTTCACAAAGATGGCAATGGGAGTAACTACTGATGGGAACCTTAGAAAAGAATTTTACAGATGTATCTAATTGCTTTGTAAATGTCTTATCAATCACAAACATCTTTTTTTGAATGGCCCTGTATTCAGTAGCTGTGGTACCATACCATGGCAGACACACTGGTGCTGTAAGAGGCAGAAGGATTACATAGAAGAGTGAAGAGGACACTTGTAAAACTTCTATGTATTGCTAAAAAGAGGATTCACAGTCATATAATTTTTCAGATTCAGAAAAAAGTGTACTATGAAAATGTATATAAATATAGAAAACATACAGCTACTAATGCTATATATAACTATTAACTATAACATAAAACATATTAACCTATGCTGAAAAAATAAGGAAAGATGTCATTTTGCTAGCACTGTAAGACACAGACAGGGCTCACTGTTTAGTCCTATTTACCTGGTGTCTTGCATGACACAAAACTTTCTATTAAAAAAAAGAAAGGGTTTCTCCAAAATGTGTTATATATAATTCTATAATTCTGTTTCAGTCATAGTTGATGGTTAGTTAAAAATTAATAACAATAAAACTGCAAGTAGATTTTTATTATAAAAGAAAAAATTAATTAAGAGAAAAAGAGAAGATATGAAAATACAGCAAGTAGAGGGAAAAAAAGAAAGAAGGAAGAAAGAAGAGAGAAGATGAAAGAAGACGGAATACTCTTTCTGTGAAAGTGATTTATGCTATGGTATTTGAGAATTACATTCCAAAAGTGTATCCAGTGTCTCTGTCAACAATTGTTAAAATACAATGACTTCTGCTGCGTTTAAGTCCTGTTAGTTCTTCAGCTACATCAGGTGTTTGGCAACACTGGACCTCTATGTATTCCTCTCAAAGGAAGTGGTATCCACACATGCTACAGGCTCCTGCATTCACCACAGAAAGTTAGGCTTCCTTGGGGAACCAGTCAGGCATCTGTACCTCTGACCTGCTCATAGAGGACTTTTGTCTCCCCTTTAAGAGTCCTTAAAAATCTTACACTTAAGAGTCCCTGAGACCTCTAAGATCGCTACCCTCAGAAGGCTGAAATTACCTAATTACCTTTTCTGAGTATCTCCCAATCATTTTGTTAGAAAAACAAAGACATGCATTTTGTTGCTACTGAAAATGACTGCAGGTGACATTACTGAATCATATATAATGAGTATTTCTGTTGCTAAGATTACCAGATGTCGGGGAAACAAAAAAAAAGAAAGAAATCACTAACTTTCAAAAGCTCAGTCATATTGTTTCCACATATATTCCTAATACAAAGGTTGAGGAAATGCAGAATAAGATAAATTACTAGATCTTTCCTTTTAATTTAATTTACATGCTGAAGTAACATTTTTAAGATTGTAGATCCACTTGCTTGAAAATGAAGTTATTTGTTAGGCAAGTTCTCCACTAATGTACCTGGCAACTATAGAGAAAAGAAGTGAAACATCGTAACACTTGTTTTTGTCTATGGCCACAGAGACTTTGCCAAGCTGACAGCTGAAAAATGACTGTGCCAGTTCTGCCACAATGTCATTTATTTCAATGGTGCTAGGCCTGCTTCATGACATTCCTGGTAATGAATCTAACAAGGAGGTAAGTACACTACCAATGCCTTATTCTAACAGTAATTTTTTACCAAAATCACACGTTAGTCAGCCCTTTAATCTCTTATCCTTCAGAAGCTGAGCCTTTTGTGTGTTTTTTTTTTTTTCTTTTCCTTCTTCCTATGCTTTTTTAATCCTGTTACTGGAATCTATATATCTCTACTATCTTCATGGTTTTTTTCTGAGAAGTCCTTCATTACAGAAGGAGACAGTGATAATCACGAGGCGCCCTTTCTGAGCAGCTGGAATTCCCTCCTCATTCAATTATCAGTGAGATCTGACCCTGCCTAGCTTGTAAGGCCACTCAGATATGGGAACTTGAAGACAGGAGGTGGTATGGCCACTAGACAAAGATATAACTAGAGGCAGTGGGCAAAGCATGCAATATTGTAATCCAACAGGATCATGTCTTCTTTTTTTGAAATTATAGCCACAGGAAAATAATATTTTCCCTTTTACTAATGGCATTTGAAAATAGTAGTAAAGGACTGTGTGTATACGTTCTTGCATGTAGTAAAAAGCATTAAAAATTAAATAATTGCAATAATTATTCCCTCAAAATCAGCCATTTTATTTCTGTTTGAGTATTCATGGTCTTCCTTTCCACTGCAGGGTGGTTAATTAATAAATCTTTAGTTAACTGAGATTTCTGCCTGCCAGTTCCTCAGGGGTTATTACTTAAACACATGCAAGCTGTATTTCCATTTAGAGCAACTTTCTGGTTTTCTCGCTTATAACTGCAGTCAATGTAAATTTTCTTCATTCAAACATTAGACATTAACACTACAGTGGTGATCACCCACTACACATCATAGCTTGCAATCTATTCCTTATTACAGATAACCTATGCAGAGCCAGGAGCTGAAACATATGCTGATTCTGCAGAATTGCTTAAGCCCACAAATTTAAAGAAGCAGATGTCTCTAGTGTCTTTTGAACAAACTTTTTTCCCTGTAAAAAACTATTATTTGAAAAAAGAATTTTAACGTGAGAGTTTTCTTTTTCAGCAGGGGTGCCTCATACTATACAAATCTTTTATCTTTGGAACTTACTAAAAAAAAAAACCCTCTCTGTATATCTGTAGTCATAAACAATTTGGGAGTCTTGAAACAGAAGACAAATATAATAAAAAAATATAAACAGTGTGAGCCAAATGAAAGTTTTGAAAATTATAGCAATATATAAGTAGACATGGAAGCATCTTTTCCTCATGGACAAGTGGGAGATGGAAGTAAAGACACAAGCCAGTAAAAGCATCTATAACAAAGAGAGGGAGCGAGCCTATCTGAAAAGTCCGAAGCCTTTACAAAGAACCATGAGAGTCCTCTGTGCACACATAGTTTGGCCAGCAACTAAAATAACATGTATCTCCAAGAAAAGGTACAGTTTCTGGGTTGCCAACATGAGCTTCCACACGCACTGCCCTATCTAGGTGCTGAAGAGGAAAAATTAACGTAAGGGTGACAAGGAATTCCCATCACCACAATATTTTAATCCATTACCTCAACACTATCTGTAAAGGTAATAATAAAAGACAATTTGAGAAGCACCTTTTTTTTTTTAGATGGAGAGGCCCACACAGTGCTGAGAATTGTCAATATCTCCACAACAGCAATTAAATTGACAAGTGATGGTAATTCCCAGTGGTCTCCAATGGCCTTTGGTGTGTCTTCACCTGGCACATGGATGGTCTGCTGGTACGAATGGACCCATCCAATGCTAAATGAAAAACTCTGCTAATTTTCACCACTAAAGAATATTGTTTGAAGACCCATGTAAAGCCAGTTTCCAGAGAGGCCTGGAGGAGAGAGAAAGCAGCAAGAGGACAACTTACTTCCGCCTTTGCCGCTCTTCTCCATGCGGTACTGGTAGATGTGCAGAGTGAAGAGCATGTGGGAGTTGCGGTGATCCTCCTCATCACAGTCCCTCTGGCTGCTGCGGCGTGAGGCAATGGCAGCATCCAGGAAGAAGGCAGCCTTCTCTGCTGTAGGGGCACGGAGCTCACTCTGATTCTGAAGCTGCAGTTAACACAAGGGAGAAATGATTTAGAAACTCCCACACAAGTCAACACCACCAGACAACTTACACCAGTCAGCACATACTGTGGATATGCTGCCTTCTGCTGGGACCAAAAAGGAGAAGGTGCCAAAGGAATGAGACTCTCCTGACACTGGCAGTGGCAATAACATGCCCTCCAGGAGCCCTGATAGCTAGAAGTAGGAAAAAAAATTGTGGAAGACACGTCAATCCAAAACTCAATAATTGGTGGAGAGTGGCAGTGGCAGGGCTACATCTTGCCCTTCAGAATGTGTTAGAAGGGAGCAGTCCACAGATAAATGGTCCCAGATAAATCTGGGAAATAACAGGACTGAAAATTGTGCTCAGTCCCATGGCATACGGGGAGCAGCACAGAAGGGAAGCCCTTTCTTTATCCCTTCTTACCAAAAGCTTATGCACCTGCTAATAAGCCAGGGCAATCCATTAAATGGAACGAGGCAGGTAATGTACATACATTCGCATTTGCTGGACCTCAATCCCAGTCACCAGCCTGCTCTTAGCTCCCCAAAGTGACACAGACAGCTTAGGAGGGCAGATATCATTAACCCTCCCATAACATTAGGAATGCATGCATGTTTCATGTCATCTAAGATTAGGTTGTCTGTGAAGGGACACGTGACTGCGCAATCTGATAGCATTAGTTTCGGCAGTACGCAGAACTGGCCCACAGCCCATAGGATAAACTTGTTTTGCCTGGTGCAAAAACAGCAAGGAACTCCCTTTCTTGGGGTTTGTTGCCCTGCTATATAATATAGCTAGAAGTAAAGTTCTCTTAAAGACAGTACTTCTGCTTTCTCTTTGTGACCATTAATCAGCCTGAGGAAGGATAAAACTGAGGCTGTGTGTGGGATGGGGTGACACAGCTGAAGGCTAAGCACTCTAAAGGAAGAGGGAGGGAGGCAGGAAGGAGTTAACAAGGCAAGCAGAAGGCAGGCCAGTCGGTGGGCTGATCTCATGTAAGCAACAATGTGCATGCTTGGAAAGGTCCAGTGACAGACAGTATGACATATGGTGATCATTCATTTGCTATACACACTGCTGATTCTGCATATCTGTATGGCTATAATATAATAACCTCACTTCATTCGAGGATTTTGAGAATTCAGGTGTAGGACAGATGACTCCAGAGTGTTGCTATGTCTTTTAAGTACTCATAAAAAGGCTTTTTTCCCTTGCAATTTAATTCAGTATTTTACACTGCAGAGATACATAGATGTCTCATGGAGATACTTCTTCACTGATCTAAAATAATTCATTTTGTATACAGCTGTTCTGTCTGTATCTATATAAAAATAAGCCACAATAATGGGATATTTATTATTATTATTGCTATTGTGCTTAAATGCCTTGGTAAAGAATTAAGCTCTAAGGAGATAGTATATGTCACACAGTTATGTAACACTTAACTGACCCCAATGGGAACTGTGAAGACTCAAGTCTCTCATCTCATATTCACTAGACTGCACCCATTAGTGGATACCAAAGGGTGAGATCTCTTGAGATAGTGTAAGTATTTCATACAACACTAAAGTCAGGAGTTAAGAGAGAAAGAGAACCCTAACTGTTATTTAAAGTCAAGATGCAACTTTTTAGTCCTTAGGTAGAATGGAAAACAATGAAAAATATGACCTAAGTATGCCTAAAAAGCTTAAACCACAAAGAGATAAGACAAAAAATTTATTACTGGTTGTTAAAATCTCTTGTGTAGATATGAATAAGGATCTCTAGATTCTTGGAGCTGCATATAGTGTAGATGACCCTGTGGGTCTGTTCCCTCCTCCCTCCCTTCCCCATCCTTGGATAGGCAGGGCTCTGCAGATTCTCGATGGAATCAGCCTTTGCCTTGCAGGTTAAAAGAACATATTCAAGCTGTATCATGCTTGTTTGCTCCCTCTTTATCTACTCATACAAAAAGCATACTTACACCCTCACGGACAGCAAAATGAAAGAATAGGCCTTTTTTCCCCTCAAAGCAAGAGGGGGGAAAAGATAGGGCTGCTGAGTATTTCTCATGGTTATCCAGAAAATACATGAGCCATTTACTCATTCCTGTTAAACCTCAGAACCTGAGAAGAGTTTAAGATATTCTAGACTTGCCCAGCTCAGGAATTTACTTCTTGGCAGCAATTAAAAAGTAGTGATTAATGTTTCCTGCAACATTGCTAATGCAAATGCTATAAATAATGTAGTTTATAAAGAAATAAACAACCATATTAATGGCCTACAGCTATTTGTGCGGTACTGTAAATATTTTAGCTTGTTGTTTTACAAAGGAGAGATCACACTTTTTTTTTTTTAAAGAATGAGGTGAATTTTTTTTTGCACTGAATGTTTTCAAATTTTATTGCAAACACAAGCCCCTGCTCAATATCAGTTATACCAGAGGTACAAATATTTAGGCCAGGAGAGCAGATGGCCCTGCAGCTGCAGGTCATAAAGTTCTTGCATGTTTTAAAGTAAACACTTTCAAGTCTATTAACTTAATGCTCTGGGTAGTTCTTGAATTTGAACCATCTCAATAGCTAAAGGAAAAAAAAGTCATGTTGCTTCTTTCAGTGTAAAATGAACTTTGGATTCACCTGCATGCCACAAATGGGGTCTTCACAGAGGTAGACACCTGGGGACTGGCCATCCTGCAGGCTGCCTGTAGCCACTTCTGACAACAGGTCTCTCAGATTTTCTTCTTTCCCCCACACTTCCACTGCAGAAATTCGGACTGAGAAGCGGGCTCCTGTCTTCTCTTTCCGTTCATTAATCAACTTGAAGAGCCATGAGATGGCACAAGGAATTATGCCAAGGTTTTGCATGGAATCATCTTTCCCAATCATGGTGTATGACTTGCCTGTCAGGAATGGGGGGATGAAGAAAATAAAACATTATTCCCGGGACCTTCACAGCCTTCTGCCAAGAGAGATTATCCTGCACAACCTCCTGAAAACAACTTCACTACAACAAGCACAGTCAGCAAAGAGTAAAGATAGGCAGGCAGACAAATTAGTACATGGAGAATGCAGATGAAATCCTGAGCTGCTTTCAAAAATCATTACCTCATTCATTCCCCTGACATGTCCTATTCCCCAGGCAGGGTGCTGCAGGACCCTACCATGCAACACTGTAGACTCTGATGGATGTGGGTGAATTGTGGAGAGAATTGAGTAGAGCAGGAGTGCCATGGTCTCTAAAAATCCCTACTTTAGATCCTGTAAGTGTAGTATTCTTTCATTTTACTTCGAAGCACTATATTACATTTCATATGCTGGGGTTGGGATTGACATAAACCTAGTCACAGAATCATACAGATGTAACTTTATACAGAAGAGGTAAACAACCAACACAACAGGTATATGTGATCATTTGGTGCAGAAGTGGGTCCACAACAAGAAATATTTCATCTGGGTCAAAACCACCCCGTCATTTGGTATTATTTGACTCTGCAGTTATGTTATTATTTGACTCAGCATATATATGCCTTTGTTGTAAAAGTTTGCTGATTAAGAACAGACATAGAGTATAACCTTATACTGGTTTAGGTGTCACTACATGTAATGCTTTTAGGTAAGTTTTCTAAAGCTCCTAAATTTATAAGCCGAATGATAAAGGTATCCATCCTTTCAGGCAAGTACTCCTGGCTTCTTTACCTTTTTTCATTTCTTATGTTCGATCTATGTGGAATGCACATGTCTGTATCGAGGTCTGGTCTGTCAATAGTTTGTGGAATGGTGGTGGTGCAGTTAACAACACAAGTGCAGAGACTCAACTCATACTCCAGCAAAGCCCTAGCTAGGATACCTCTCTAAAAGACATGTAGCACTTGTGAAACACTGTTATCTGGTGGTTTCCTTTTCCATCTCATTTTTCATCTTGTGTTTGGCAAGTCAAAGGGGGTTAAATATCTAAGAGCTCATCCTACTCTTATTCCTGCCTGGTTCAGAGGGGCCTTGTGGTGTAGCTGGACCAGTGACCTGCTACATTCGTTGTACCAGAGCTGGTAGCATTGCAGCATTCAGTAGTCTCCAGTTTCTATTGCCCATAATTTGGCATAATTGTGGCCTGATACAGCTTGATCTTCTTTACCACCTGAAAAACTGAATTATCCTTTTAAGTTATACGTATATGTCTGTGTTTCTTTGAAACAGTAAAGAATGGAGATCATTGCACGCAGACAATAAAACCCTCTTCATTCAAGAGACAGTACTTTCAAAATATAACTAGATAAGCATGAGCAAAACATATGATTACTCTTGAAATCCAATTATTTCAAAAGAGTAGTGTGTTAATGATGACAATTCTCCTTTTTATTTTCCTTTCTTGAATACCTGAAATTCTATTGAAGTGTTTGCAAAGTGTTACTTTTGATACACTGGTAATATTCAGTTAACCAGTAAAATAAGACTTGTAGGAGACACTGCAGGAACAGTAATGAATGAACTGTTTAATTATGGAATAGAATATAAATCAAACTATTGGAGTGTCCAGTCACAACACTTGAATAGTGTCATCACAAACATCAAGTATTTATGTGAATACTAAAAAGTGCCATAGTAATCAGGGGATGGAATGAAGCAACAAATCAAAGATAACTTCTCTTTCAAAGACAATGCTGTCCAGTATTTACACAATATTCAAAGATGTGTAAGCAAGAGGTGAAGGTGTAGTACAGATCATGCACAGTGTACTACTTTCAAATACAATTAATATACACAGACAAATGAAAGTTTCTTTTCCCTAATCTAATATACTGGCAATCTTGGGTTAAAATATTAATTTTGCTGCTTGAGTAGGGAAATTTTACAATACCAACCAAGCTTGGCATGACCAAAGCAGAACACGCAGCCATCTGCCCCATTGACCACAGACTGGATCACTTCAGCCACAGTCCCAGCACATACTTCAGCCTGTCACAGGTATTTTAAAAAGAAAAAAAGAAAAAAAAAAAAAAAAAAAAGAAAGAAAGAAAGAAAAACATTAACAACAAGGAAAATAATTATTTTCACTGGAAAATGGTATCCAAAAGTCTAATCTTGCTTGTCTCATTTATGTGACCTGTGCTGTCGATGGGAATGACATTACTTGTGTAAGCACATGAAGCAGGACTTTAGTTCGGTGTCAAGTAAGTTTCATTCACTGAACCATCAACATCCTTTGTGGAGTTAAAAAAAATGCACGTATTGTAAGAGGATGAAGTTGGCCTGTTAGAACTGCCTATTTAGGGGATTTTAAAATACAGTTTTGATTAAAAATTAATCCAATACTGAGGTATTTTTGCAGGCTCTATTATTTGCCCAATTATGGACTGAGTTCAATTAGACTAGCACGTTGGTAAAGAATATCAGGGGAACAAACAGCCTCTTTGGTACTAGCTAAGTGACTTAACATTATTATAAGTCTTCTCAGAGTTTTGTAGCAGGCTCCATTCTGAAGACTGTAGCAGTACTTTAAGTAGTACAACACTGAAATTTACCCTGGGTATTCTTGGATTTAAGGTTCAAGAGGGCTGAATGGTTTACAGTGCTTCTGCAGCAACTGCCTATCAGTAGTGGATGAAACTAAATCAGAATTCACAGTTTAGGCCAAGATGGGAAGCACTTCACATTTGATAATAAATCACATAAATTCAGCTACTTCACGGCTATTTCTAAACTATCTCCACAATATAAAATAAAATGGGCCAAGTAAGGGACTCTTCACAGGCCAACCCCTTGAACTGCATCCAGACATTAGTCTGGGAGGTGCTAGCTGCTGGGACCAGAACTAGGTGAGGGACTGACCTAATGACACAATTATATAACAGTACTTTATCTGGTCCTGTGTCCTAGCTAAGTTTAGATTATGAGTACAGAAACAGCCTTACAGGATGGTTTTCTAATTATACTTTGCAATGCTACTGTACTTTTCTGCTGTCCTCATGACATTTGGGTAACATAATTCATCAATTCAAAATCTAATAAAAAGAAGAAATCTGAATATATACACATGAGTAAAGATTTGTAGATTAAAACCCCCAGCTTCTTATTGTGAACTGTACAATAGAACACTGTAAAAATAACCCTTGACCCCTTAATGAATAGAGGACTGTATTAGAAAACTGCAGTTCTGATCAGATCTCTGTATATAACAAATAATAGGATTTTATAATATGCTTGTTGATATTGAGGATCTTCTTACTAGGCACCATTTAGCAAAATTATTGCATAATTTTAGGAAAAATTATTTACAGTAAAGAATAAAGAAAACACACAATTATCAAGTTAAAATTTAATAAACTGATTTCATTATTGATGACGATGGCAGACCAAATTCGGCCCTGAAGGTACTACTGCTGCAGTAGAAATTAATTTGGCTCTGGTGCACACTACTGTTTCGATAACTATTCTGATCATACATTGCCTACCTGTGATGCATCGTGGGGGAAAACTGCATCAAAAGCAAACATCTTGGGTGGAACCTGGTTTCCCCTTTTCTGGAAAGCATTTTGACCTCCGCAGGCCAATGGGTCATAGAGTGTGATTTGCTTCTTACGAGGGTCAACTTTTAAGAAAGAGCTGGATTCAGATGTGTCTCTGGCAAGCGTGGAAGAAATGCGCACCATGACTTTGACCTGTCAGCAAACACACAAATAGACAAGCACGTGTCATTAGTCTGTTGCCTGCTCCAGACTGGTATGTTGAACAAATTTTCCAATTACTCAATTCAACCAATTCATACTTGCTTGTTGTAGCTAGTGTCCCAGTGGAAGTTAGTGAACACACAGGAATTATTAGGCAGAATTTGTCCTAAAATAGAGTAAATAAAGCCCAAACTCATCTCCATCTACTTGTGTGTTTAGAATGATGATTTAGGGTGTTTTAGTGTCGGTGTTACTCAAATACAACGATGAGGTTTTACATCACCTTGTATTAGTCTCAATATAAATTGAAAATTAACCATACCCTAGTGGCCCAATTAAGAAAGCTGAAAGGTAATCTAGACTGCTAAGCTATCAGAATTGCTGCAGTTTCTACAAAAAGTCTGATCAATAAATGTACATAAAAGATCTGTAATTTACACCTTTACAATTATAATTCAAAAGTAAAGATGAAGTGCTCAGTTCTAAGTGTCATCATCAAAGAGTTTTGGAAAGAGTCCTGTTTTAATGGTTAGATTTTGAAATTATTGTCAAGAGAGTGGATGTAATAAGTGCTAAAAGATTCATTAAAACATGTTAATTCACAATTCATTAAATAGTTACATAATAAAATGTAATTCCTGAGACAAAAAGAAATCTTCATAGATTTAAGGAGGTTATGCCGCATCCTTAGCCCAGTTTGTAAGCAACTTAGATGTAAGGAAAACTGGGGGCAATCAGTCTGTCTTTGGTTCTCCCCATAAATTCACCACCTGCAGGCATGTGAGCTCCTGAATTTTACAGGGCAAATATCATCACTCTCTCTCTGCCAGCTCTAGACATACCTGCACATACTTTGTTGTAGAGCAGACTGACTTTCATACCAACTAGACAGAACTTTTATCTTAATGCTCCTAAACCATGTGTCACTTGCACCAAAACCACCCACATTTGGCACGCAAGTGGCCACAAAGCGTCCACCTCAGCACAGGGTCACAGCACATATGCTGTTGGAATGGCAAATGCCTTCTGGGAAGAGATTGTGGCCCTAGAAGTTAGGCTGCAGTTCCTCTTGGTCTCACTGAGAGCAGTGCTCTTTCATGCAAATCTCATTTCATGCTGGCCTAAGATCATCCCACATTCAAATAAATCAACCACTTTGAGACATAAAACTTGGGCAAACTCATTTTTGACACCGCTCCTTTGAAGACAACAGAATGAAACCAGGGACAATTGTAATTATTCAGTATTTCTGGTATGTCTTCTCTATATGTCAGTGAGTCAAATCAGTACTTTGACTCCATGTACTTTAACCCGGGAAAACAAGTTGTCATGAAATGGTGAAATGGTTGCAAATCTGCCCATGTGACTTCAGTTATACACAATTAGCTGAGGGAAAGAGAAAAATATTACTTTGTGTAAACAGTGTGAATGCGTTCTCCTCAACTGATGAAACCTAATCTCTAACTGAAAAAAGCCACTTCTAATGTCTTGCAAAAGGCATTCTTCTAAACCCAACCCTAATCAGAGCTAATTTCTACTGAGGACAAAGGCAGCCAACACCCCTGGTCATTCCACACGACATGGTCTGAATGTTCATTTCAGTCCTAGATCTCCGGGAAGCTCAGAAGGGAGGCACAGTCAAGTTAGCAGGGAAGGGTGGGAGTAAAACTGTAAATCCTAGAGCACCAAGAAAACAAAGGACAGTATCAGTCTTGGGCTGTTTTCCTGTTTTCAACTTTGCGTGCCTTTGGTTTTTTTCTACTGTGTCCCACATTTTTAAACAGATACCAATATCAAGAGCATTAGACCGATCTGCTGGAAAACAACGTAACTGTTATTCTTTGACTACTCTAAGTAAAATACTTGCTCTGTTTTAGAAAACTGTTTCCCTTTAAGTTTATGTGTATTTTTAGCTGCAATGAATCCATGTACTTCTAAACCTTGATCCCCGTGTGCAAAGGAGAGCTAGCTGAATACCCTGGGCTAAGTTTTTTGGGGGTTTGGAGAATGGACAGTGTGTGAAATTTAGCAAGCCTTCACATACAGGCAGTCTAAGAGTTCTTTCTGGCCTCAAACTATATGGGCATTCAGTTTTAACTTCAGCCTACACCCATTTTGTTATGGTATAATATCACTGGCTTGGGTCCAGATTTAAACCTTTTCACACGAAGTCAGATTAATACCTGTCACTTCTTACTGAAGTAATACTGCAAATCCCCCTAACTTCCAATAGCTTCCAACAGGTTCCTCTTTCTCTTGAATGAAAGACCAGTTTAACTGAAATCCTAAATATTTACTAGCATCAGATAAAAGAGCTAAACTCTGAAGTCCCAGAAGCTGTCTAACAGCATACATTTTCTGACCATTTAGCACCTCAACTCAGGCGAATACAAACATTTCTCAAGAAAAGTACTGCTATTGCCATGAACCTTTGTACATCCTGTGCACTGGGGATTTTTGTGTGCGGCCTAATGGTTCATATAGTCATAGAATCACATAGGTTGGAAAACACTCGTAAGATCATCAAGTTCTACTGTTAACCAATGACTGACAAGTCCACCACTATACCATGTCCCTAAGTGCCACCTCTACATGGAATCCTAGAATAATTTAGGTTGGAAAAGACCATGTTCACATGTGTTAGGGCAGAGGAATATCCTGTGGATTACATGTGGGTATCCTCACATCCGGACCACTTCTTACTCATCATGAAGATGCCTGTGCACCTTGGCACACCATATCATGGATAATTTGGCTCACATCCATTTAGACCAGCCTGCAGGAGCTGTCTCTGTCTGAGTCAGTTGTCTGACCCTTTTGTAGTCAATAGAGAGAAACAGGCATTTCTAGCACTTAATTAGAATGTTCTGGTTTATAACAGATAAGAAGAGTTGCACTCGACAAATGCTTCTTGATTTGTCTACAGTACCACAGGCATCTTAAGTGTTTACCTGAGATGCAGGTTCCTACATCCTAGGCTGCCTAAAGTTATTGTTTTTGCTGTGAGCATAAAAAAAAAAAATGCTCTTCTTGGCCCAAATTCAGCAGTACACACACAAACACAAATCTGTGTGACAGTCTCTAGCAAAAATAAAGTTAGGCACATGAGTGTGATGGATGCTGAACACAAGTAGTAACAATTGATTATTTTAACTCATCTGGTAATTTGTAGACACTCAGGGTATTATTCCAGGCCAGTTTCACACCAGTGCAATTCTTTCAAATTACTCCTGATTTACATTACATTAATTGAGAAGACAATTAAACCCCATCGGTGAAAAATGTAGGTTGCCTATATGCCATGGGAGCTGTGACTGTAACAAAAACCCAATAGGCAGGCAAGATACAGGCAAACTTCAGCCCTGAGAAATACATATTGGGATTCAGAACTACATATGTAATTATGGCACACTAAAATAGGCAGACCAAAACATATTTGAAAACATCTGAGCCAGATATAACTTCTGACAAGACAGGCAGGCTTCTGGTCTGGGAATCAGGCTGAAACTGGAGACCTAGGACCTCTTCTGACAGCTGTGCCTCAGATGCAGTATGATTGTGAGCTACTGGTGCAATCTCTGTTTCACACTACCCACCTGTACAATGGGCAGAGTCACAGTTTACTTCACAGCAAGGCACACTGATACATTCATACAGTCCTTGCCTGGCCTCAAAGGACTGGCAGTAGCCATTAGGTAGACACTCCATTATAAAACATTATTATGCTTGTAACCTAATCCAAGGATTCAAGCAAAGCACTTCCCAACAGTAGTTATGACAAGAGTAAATCAACTAAGCTACAGCAGCAGAAACAACGGGGGACCAAGGCCTCCTGCTCTGCCATTTCACAGTCATTCATTGCAATTTATAGCTGGAGTTAACAGGGGGAGGGTTAGAGTCTGTGCTGGACCCTGAAAATCCGCACCACAGGGGAGGCAGCATGAGGATAGGCAAATGTAACTCAGTCAGCTATGGGGATTGCAAAGGAACTTAATGGACTTAAAAGACTTCAGCTCAATTTAAGGAACAGACAGGCTGAAGATCACGGTGCTGCTCTGGGGAAGGCAGAAATACAGTACGGTTAATTTAAAACTAACTGAAGAGTGAAGTTTAAGAACTCTAATACTTTATGCTTGCAATTTATATTTAAATAAACTATAAATTGAACTTCTCCTTAAAAAGAAGAAATCGGGTTTTCTGCTTCACCTCCTATGTGTCATTGCTCCTTTAGTCCAGTGCTACAGTTTCCCACTAATCTTGTGTAATTGAAGCGTCTAAGAGATACCACTTGCGATTAATGGGACCACTCAGTCTGCCAGAAATTCTTGTTTGAATTCCAGTGACCAGGTCTTCGCAGCACCCAGCCTTAGACATACCTCTGACTATTTCGGTGGGGAAACACAAAAGCAATCTCTTGAGACACAGGCTCTTGGTAAAAAAACAACCTGGGCCTAAGTTTGATCTGATTTTATACACATGCAAATCTGGCTGAACTCAGCAAGAATTACCCTACCTTAGGAGTGGAGAGAGAGAATAAAATGTCACTTGCTCTTCATCATTATTATGCCTTTTCTAGGATATAGCTTCATTTCTTAATTCAGCTCATCCATTTTTAATATTTTTATTGTGTTTTGTCTTATGAGTTTACAGGATTTCATTGGACAACCATTTAATCAAACAGCACCCCCATTTACTTCTCTGGATTTCAGTTCCTTCCTTTAAAGACACAGTTTGTTCTTGCTTGAGTTCTACAGTCATTGAATTCCACAATATACTCCTGGTGTGCAATACCACAAACAAAAGCAGAATCAGAGTTGTACTGTTGAGGTTTCCTCAATGGGGAATTTTTGTATTTTTGTCTATGCATTTATTTTACACATATGTGTGTGTGTTTAAATTATATACACCATTTTTTAAAAGCATATACATTTTCTGAACATATATAAAAATCAGTATTTTTTTCATAAGTTTCTCTCTAAATGGCAATTACTGGCACTAAAGGGTTCCTTCATGGGTACCATTCAGAAGCATAAAGGGAAGATTTAGGGGAATTACTGTATTATCACTGTGCTACTGTACTTTAAAAGTAAGCATAGACCTTTTAACTAACTCCATGACAACTTCAGTTGCCTGAACTATGCTTCTTTGCTTTCTCCTTTTTTTTCTCTAATGCATCCCTATATACACATCCACTATTCCTTGAACAAGGAATTTGCTAATTGCAGGATTTTCCCCAGATGAATTCAATTTGTGACCTGTCATGGACCTTTTGTTATGTTCATACTCTGTGGAGAAGGACAAAGGTTCAGCACACTCTGCAAAGTAGAACTGGTGCCATAGGAAAAAAAAAAGAAAGCAGAGTCCAGCCACTGATACTGCCATGTCTCCTGTGCCCACAGGGGTCTGTCTGGAGAACAGGAAACAAAATGAGGGGAAGGTGGGAGAGGTAAGCTGTGTCAAATCTGTATCACACACAAATAGCTACAAACAGAGACTGGAATGAGGCAACACAAGCAATCAGAGATAACTCTGGGGATATTATCACTTCCTTCTACTCTTGCCTGTAAGATTTCATTTGGGGTTCATTTATCTAATTACTGCAGGGACAAGGCTAGACAGCTGTTGCTTCAGGCACTGTGCTTGCCTTTATGAGCTGCTTTTCTCATCAATCATTTGAGCAGCTTCTGCTGGATGTGTGCTGGGTAGTGGTGGGAGGTAGGAGCTGCAGTGCAGTCGCAGTCGAGACAGGCCAGCCAGGGCTATTGAGCTGCATCAGCACTCCATCAATGTAATGGCAATCACTGGCTGCAGGAACAGCCTTATTGGAGGTTAATGAAGAGTAGGTTTTGTAATTTCTCACTGTTACAGTTGTAAATAATGGTGGCAGGCATGCATTTTTGCTGTAGCCAGCCACGAAGCACTACAGCACAAAAAAACCTGTAACATCCCATACGCTTATGCACATACATGCTTTTGCATGATGGATGCAAAGCTTCAAACCTTTCTTTTGTTCCCAGTGAATAGGGAAACCGTCTGGTAAGTATTTTAAAGGATTTTTCTTACAGATCTTGAGACAATTAACTGATCATGCAACCATGAAATCTAGGAGGTCAAGCTAACAGACTGATCCAGAATGCGACAAATATGGGATTGGATGAGTGGATGTTACTTTAATGGAAATCTGGTCACATTTGGGAAAAAAAAAAACAACAAACCAAACAAAAAACACTCGGCTAAATTATACCCGTTTAGGAAGCTGGTCAGGAAGCATGTGTAAACAGGTCTCATTTTCTTCTCTTTCTGTTTTCACAAGTGTAACTCTCCTAGATTTCAGTGTTTTGCTTTAACACAATTTTAGAAAATACATAGGCCTGATCACTCTTGCTCTTCATGGAAATGGCTGTTACTGCTACTAATGCTGCAGAAAAGCAGTGAAAACAATTGAAAAAGCAACAGCATTAGAGTGTACAGGTCTCCTGGTTTTTTTTATGACTGTGCCTCTGTTTCTATCTTGTGTAATTGCTAAAACTTTACCGGCTCATCAACCCCATCCAGTACAGCAGTTAAACTAATTTGCACTTGTAACAATAATGAGAAGTAGTGGCAGCATACTGTACCCAAACACCAATCATGTTATTCTAAAAACTTGCACATATCATGATTGTACCCTTTTTCAGTTGGATGATGCAACTCTAATAATGAATTCAGTAAAATCTTGTGTGAAATATACTCAAGGTCACAGGACATGGCTCAGTGACCTCCTGTCTTGTTCATGTCAGCAGTAGCTGTGAATTTTGTCACTATGGTTTGGTACAGTCAAAAGACAATGCCAAGCACCAGAAGTCTGAAACCAGCACATACATCAGCCCAGTCATTCAGCTGTCGCGTTGCTACTTCAGCATTTACTAGATTCTATGTTAACACAGACCACTGCAACCTTCTTCTACTCTTAAAAAAAAAAAAATAAAAAAAAAATAAAAAATCCCAAAACAAACTGCACAAAAAAATAAACCCAAACCAGGAAGAAAAAAAAAAGAAGACATGAGGATCATCCTGTCATGCAAACAATCTTTCCCTAAGCCTCCCCACATGCAGACTGTGGGTTCTTGGTTTTCCTTTTGCTTCCTTATGACCTCTTTGAGGGAAGTCTGCATTTCAGAACTGTGTAACTGGGCAGTCTTTATGTTCCCTCAAACAGGAGAAGGATTCTTCCTGGCTTCTGAGACTCTCCACATACCTGCACGTGGATCCACAGAAGCGTACCTGCAGCAGCTATGACAGGGCCAACAACTCAGCCCATGTGCTGGGATGAAATTCCAGTGCTTTTTTCTTTTGAGAGAGAGTGAGAATATCTTTAAACATCACCGAGAGGGGTATTTTCGTAAGAACTGAAAAAACCAAAACAGCCTCCAACAATCCCAGCATGGACAACATGGGATCAGCTGGCAAATCTTGTCTTCCCTGTAGTGGATCTGCAGATATGTAAGCACGCACCTACTGGTAGTCAGCAGATGCTTACTAAGTCTCCAGCATGCTACTGCAAAAATTTGCTTTGCTTCTCCCACTCTAATAAGAATTTATTTTTCTGTGCTTAGTATAAGTACAGTTGACTTCCAGGAATTTCAAGATCTCATCCTTTCCTTGGTGCCACATCTCTTTACCTTTCAAAGTCAAACACATGTTTTGCTTCACTTCAGTGACTGTTTAAAGTAGACAGTTTCCTCTCTTCCTTTTTTTCTACTTAATACAACTTTTTCAAAAGGGTCTAAAAAATAAAATATCTATCTAGTAAATTAAACAAGTAAAGAACTGTTCCCTGGCACAAAATGGAGAAATGGTATCCTTCCCTGTAATTTCATCCTCTGCTATGGTGTGGCCATATCCAATGGTCTGCCAAGATGGTCCCTTGCCCTTGCTAATTTAAAAACCATACCTGGAATTGCTTGGGAGTGTCTAGCAGCCCAACACTATGCCAAGGCCCTTGCTAACAATGCAGGAGTACGATGATTAAGTGCCAACACCCAGGAACATTTCCTGTTCTGTTTAATTTGTGTTTGAGTCTATACTGGGTTTCACAGTAGCTTCATAGTAGCTGGTATGGGGCTGTGTTTTGGATTTGTAATTAAAACAGTGTTGATGACACAGGGATATTTTAGCTGTTGCTGAGCAGTGCTTACACACAATCAAGACTGTTTTACTGTTTCTTGTACCACCCTGCAAGCAAGTAGGCTGGGGGTATGCAAGAAGTGGGGAGGAGACACAGCCAGGACAGCTGACCCCAACTGGCCAAAGGGATATTCCACACCATATGGCGTCATGTTCAGCATATGAATCTGGACAAAGAAGGAGAAAGAGAGACACATTCAGAGGTATGATGCTTGTCTTTCCATTACATGTGAGGAAGCCCTGCTCTGATGGCTGAGCACCTGCCTGCCCATGGTAAGTAATGTATGAATTCCTTATTTTGCTTTGCTTGTTCATGCAGCTTTTGCTCTTTCTAGTAAATTGTCTTTATCTCAACCCAAAAGTTTACCCTTCCAATTCTCTTGCACATCCCACTGGGAGGAAGTGAGCAAGAGGCGGTGCGGGATTAAACTGCCTGCCAGGGTTAAACCACAGAATGGTCCCAGCCACAGACCACTACACAGCTTTGCCATGTTTTCCATTCTTTACGTTAAATACAAGAAACTAAGGTTGGGCAGTATTGGCCTCCCAAGCATGCAATGTGTCATATGTTTCTCTGTTCTATTCTGACCCAGCTTGATATCTACAGATCCTACAGACAGATCAGCCAAACCCATCAAATCGATTTGTGGCACCAGGGAGGCAAGCCTCCCTAAAGGAACTTCCATGGTCTCATGACTGATGACAAGGATGCTGTCATTCTTGCTGCCTACACAAGGCTGCCATAAGAGCCCCAGGAAGGAGGGAGATGGCAATGGTAAGTCACTTGCCTCTTTCTCACAGGCCATGCTCATATCCTGCTGCTGTGCAGAAAGACATGAGAACTTTGCTTTGCCTGTTAAAGTTTCCTCTTAGAAACCTGCCCTTCCAGCAAAACATGACTGTACTGCCTCATCTGCCACAAGGACTGGTAGAAAGCAGAAGCAGTAACAACACAGCAATATCTCAAGCACATGCCTTGCTAATTATTTCTGCTATATTATTTCTAAGAGCCCTAGTTTCCCTTTTTGTGAGGCTGTGAAAGAGGTGTATAGAAGGCAGCTTGGTAAGTATAAGCAGCAGGTAAGTATAAGCTCATCCCAAAATAAAGGAAGTGAGGCATTGAGGGCTTCACATTATATATTCTCTGGAGAGGAGGAATTCCCAGATGAACAAGGCTATCAGTTTTTTTATCTAGGGAAACAAGAATTTGTATTAAAAGAATGCAAATAAAAGACAAAATTTCCCTTATGCGTGTCTTTGAGATAGATCTCTTTTCATGCTAGAGAAACAAAAGATATACAGGTATTGCAAAGAGATGTATAATCACAATTGTAAGCTTTTCCATTATTTATAAAGATGATCTCCATGACTGCATACAAAAGAAGATTCCCCAGTCCGCACATAAAAGTGTATGCCATAGCACCATAAATAACTAGTAGCAATACAATCAGACAAGAAGAATTTACATTATTTAAGCTAAGCCAGAAGTGAAAAATGGCAGTTAAATGTAGATAAGTGTGAAAAAAAAAAATGTGTAAAACTTTGGAGTGGCAGTTGCTAATGACAGACAGTAAATAAAAGGGATAGTTCTGACTAGGAAAAAGATTTGGGACTACATTGTGAGGAAAAAATATCCCAAAGAAAGCACAGGGCCCCATTGTGAAAGAGAGTCTATATAAATGGAAGGAGGAACAATTATTATATTAGGCAATATAGCTGAGATATCTAATAAGCACTTGGGTATTCACAGGAGAAATCCAGTCTCCAGAAGTGGAGTATAAGCAACCTCCAGTACCATACGTTGCATGAAACAACCAGCAGAAACTTCAAGGATTAGAGCTAGATGCTTTAATGAGAAATGTAATACATTTTAATGTCATTGTTCCTTATTTACCTGCAAGTATACAGGATGAGGATTTGACCTTAGGAATAACGACCAACAAAACGAAATTGGAAAAAGGAGGAAATGATAAAACCTGGATCCAAGCAATGATATGGTCTATATTTACATAGACCTTTTACCTGAAGACCCCTCAGGGCTCTCAAGACCCCTCTTGATGGAATCAAGACATATACTTACAATTATTCTCATTTTTCCACTGCAGAAATAAACCCTGAGAGTAAATGAATCACCAAAGATCCCGGGAAAAGCATGTTTTACCTAAACTTTACCAGACTACTTGAACTCTGATTCTCCCCTTTCTTATCCCATAACTGTAGGCTACAGTGTTTACAAGGGCGTAAAATTGATATTAAATTTAGTTTTTATTTCGTGTTGTATCTATTTAATACTATCTTTGGGAGTGGTACAGGGATGCACAATAATTTCAGAGCCCAAGAAGCCAGTCAGAATTAATGAGATCCATTTGTAATGCTATATATTATAACTAAAAATGCCCTTTTTTTGAGCTTTAACAGAAATCCACGCAACAGATTTTTATGTTGGGCTAGATTCTGCATTCCCCTGAAACAAACAGAACTATTTATTGTGCCTGGAACGAGAATAGAACACAAGATCATACAAGATGTATCTGAAGCTTCACCTAGCTCCATAATATTCCATCTCCAACAGTGATCCAACAGTCTGCCCTGTGAGCCTCCCACTGTGGCGGACTGCACTGCCATCCCCCTGCTCCTTCCCAAACTGTGCTTTGCCAATGCCTGTATGGCTCACATAACACTTGCATCCTACTGAAACAAAAACTGGGAGGAACATATGCTATCAGGAGAGAGCCACAGGTTCCAATGAGTCAGCTTGTAGTCCAGATCAAATCTACAGCCCATTCAGGACATTATTTGGCTTGGGCATATTCATAGTGCCATTTGTGGGATGGTGTCACTCCTTTTGAAGGCAGAGCAAGAAGTGTCGCACAAAGGTCTCCCCTGGGTACACACAGTACACGAAGTTGCCTCTCCCAGCTCTTCCAAAACCTGTTGTCGAGGCTCTGATTGCTTGTGCTGCTCAGATTTGGGGTTTTTTAATACCTTCCCCAGTCCTAACGTTCAGTTGTTTTCTGACCAGTAGTGAACATTGTGTTGGGATTTTCAATAGCCTCTAGAATGCACTAGAACCTGACTCTTACCCCTGAAGGAAATTAAATCCAAGGAAGTCATATGGCTGAGGAAATTTGTTCCTAAAAGCTGGGGATCAGCAAACACAGCCTCTGGTGGCACAAGGGTACCCTTACTTGGAAAAACCCAGATGTATTAGCTAAGTCTACACCGTTGGTGCATATGACGTCTGAGTATTACTCTGCAATACTGGCTCCTGGGCACACATCTCACTCCAGGCACACAGCTCAACTCCACTGCATCCTGTGTTCCCATGGGAAGAAATCCAGGTATGCAGGCAAGAAGGATGGTATGGTATGTTTAGCACTGCTCCTGGCCTGACACATCACAGAACCAAGATATCAGGAGTGTAATGCTTTCCTTGTTTTTTTGTGTACTAAACATAACCAGCTAAATAACAGAAACAAATCAGAGAGACAGACAAACAAAAAAGACAGAAAGAAAACTAAACAAGACCCCAGATGGGAACTAAATGCAAATAGTACTTTGACAAATGGAATTTGTCTCATGTCGCAAGGAGCCACTAACTTCTTTTACCCTCAGCTTTAGTATACAATATAACATTGCTACTGACTGTCTTCCTTGATGAATGCAACTCTATAGCAACGAGTAACAGTCAACAAAGTGCCATCTGCCTAGTGACCCCTACCACTAATGATTTCATCCACTGCTCGCTGCTTTGTTAAACATTGCAATAAATAACATCAGTATTTGTGAATAGACCAGATAACCAACCACTTGCCCTAGAATGAATATCCAGTGCTTGTTAGTAGTCTTTGTACATGCCCTCAGTTGTAATTCTGCAATCTGAATTCAGGAAAAATTCCCATCATCTTCCACCTCAACTGCCATTTCCTGACTTCTGAGGGCTTAACCATGCAACCTTAATATTCCTTTAATGCTGCTGTTTGTCAACAGAATAATTCATTATGCTGTGTGTAATTTAGGGACTGGGTAATTCTTCTAGCGAGTAGCAGCCTTTAATGAATGGCATGTGATCAATAATGCAGAATTCAACATTTGAGAATAAATAAAAAGCTTTTTTCATGAGGAGTGTCTGCAGGAAATGTCAAAACCATTTATCAAGGGTCCAGGCTGATAGCCTGCAGCTGCTGTCCACAAGAATTATAAAAACATACTTCGTTGAGTCCTGAAAATATGTTTTTTGCATTGAGTATCTTTATATTTTTCCATGACCAAAATACTAAATAAGATCTTACTGAGTATGAACGCAATGGTCATTACCCGAGCTTTGTCAAAGTAAAACTTTGCCATAATAGTACTTTGTCCTTAAGCTGCTGGTTCTACAGGATTATTTTATCTTGGTTTCCAGGTGCCCCTATGAAACAATCCTCACTGTAACTCCAGACAGGCTGAGCTGCTTAGTATGAATTCAAAAATGCATTTGTATTTGGGTTTCAAAACCTCAGATTAGCAAGGTAATCAGACAACCATTACAGACCAAGACAATGGTAAGCACTTTACCTCTTCCTGGTATCTAGATGAAGCATGTATCAAAGGAACAAGTAGTTTTGACTGTTTTGGAAAGCTTTTACCTTTCTTAATACATGGTCTAACAAGCACAAGGCAACTCCAGTTCCACCTAATTCTCATCCAGTAATATACAGAGTAGCAATAGTTAAGGGTTATAATCATCACTGACAAATATGAGCAAAGTGATTAAAATAGAAGTTTAATGAAGCTTGCTTTAGTCCCACATGGCTTAAAAACCTTAATTTTAAGTGCCAAAGTTGTCAAATCCTGAGTCTAGTGTGATCAGTTTTCAAGGTATGTTATTTAAACAGCTAAGAATAATCTCATCCTGGACTCTACACATCCAAGCAAGGCTCATTCCATTGCACCTGGGATGCTCCAGGATGGGGACTGTATCAACCTTGCAAGCTTACTTTCTAAAGACCAGGCTCTTGATCAGTTAGGATCTGCTTAAGAAGGCTTCACTTCTAGCTAGACTGAACTACACTGACCATTTGGTTTCTCTTTTCTGATGCAGGCAGATGGAGTGATAGATAAGAACAAGCAGAGGACCTTGATGAAGCTGGGCAGGCCACAGTTTTACACCTCCACCTCTCTCTCACAGGTGGCTGACAGAGCTGGCTGCTTCATCTCCTCTTAAATCTGAGGATTTTCACTTTGGTCACCTTGGTGCGTTTGGTAGGTAACAATTCCTGCAGAGAGCCTGCATCTCTCTTGATACTATGCAGATACCCTAACTATTGCACCAATTAACCTGTTTCTCTAAGCAGTGCTTTTCCACCTGCTATGATGATTTCTATGGTCACCCTGCTATTTGTCATTGATGGCACTGCATGCCAGACAATGCCTATGAAAGTAGCAATCCCTGCACAGGTTTCACAAATGATTGAAGCAACTAGCCTTCTCTTGAGCAACAAACGAATCTTTCATTTTAAGATAGTTCATCCTCCACGCCTGTCACTACTGTACTTAGTATCAGCAAAGAAACATTCTTTGATGCCTTCTAAGGTTTTACTACTCATCACAAAATAGAGAGATTAATGAAGGAGTAAAATGGGGGGTGAGGATTATTTTTTTCAAGAAGCGTCCTCCCACAGTAGATTAGAGTATAGGCAGAATAAATAAGCAAGGTAAAACATATCAGAATGATAAAAGGGAGAAGATAACGCAAAAAATTACACTTACAGAGTAATTTTTAATGTGCAGCACAGAAGGAACCTTGGTGAAACATTCAAAGTTCAAATCTAAATGTGATCCTGAATCAGCACTGTGGGGTAGGGAAAGAGACAGATCTACTGCCTGTCTGTCTGATGAAGGATGGTGTTACACCACTAAACCTGAAAAAGGTATGTCTTGAAATAAGTGAGACTCCTTGAGTGCAGACTGGTCATATATACCAGTATGAATTGTGAGACGCACAGAAAGCCAGTGTGGCCGGAATTGGGCCAGAATCCAAATCAGAGTCATGCCAACCACAACAATATTCAGGCTTTCTCTAGTGGAGCCAAAGCCCTAACTTGGATCAACTTGGTCTTTCCTCACTTCTTTCAGTACATAAAACCTTCCAAACAGTTCCTGGAATTGACAGTACCACATATAGATAGAATGGAGCACAAATCAGGCCAGCTGGGAAGCTTCAGGTACAGTCACAGGCATTATGACAGTTATTATGGTGAAAAATTAACAATGCAGGTTTTTAATTTCACGTCTAAAGCTGCCTTTATCACTTGTTGTCCAGTATCATAGCTGTACCTTAGTCCTTCTTTTTTTTTTAAGGACTGCCCTCATAGCAACATTCATCTGTGAGTGCTGCAAACCATGCACCTCTGTGTTTACATCTTTAATAGTCAAGTATCTTTCATTCTTACATAGTATTTTTGCAATACAAATAAAAAATTGGGTGATAGATCTTTAGACAGGGTGCACCTCAACTTTGGGTATATTTACATCTGGATTTTGATTCACATTATTCCATAAAATAAAACCTACTAAATGGTAATATGTCATGGTTCACATACAACTTTGTCTGTATCACTGCTCTTCCTGTATTTCTATTAAATGCTGCACGTCTTCCCTGACTGCATATGAATTCACATGAGAAAATATCCAATACAAGTTTCGGTAAGGTGAACATTACGTATGAAAAGGAAATTGAAAAAAAGGTAATGTAATGACTGTAATGTAAAGGAAATTCATTCTATCATTAATTTCTACCAATCCATATGGATGTTTCAAGAAATGTGCTCTCTCTGAAGGTGCTTCAGGACATACCCTGTTCTCTGTGTAAGATAGAACAAGGCACATTTTCAATGGAGTGACTATCTCAGGATGTCCTCAGATACTGTAGGATTCAGTAAACCTCTTAATATTATTTTAATTAAGCTGTTACAATTCATCATGTCAAAACATAAACATACAGATTATATAAAACTGCATTAGAAGACCTTACAAAGCCCTGATTAATGGCCTGATAGGTTATAGGATGAATCCTAACTGTAAATTTATACTGCGGGCTTTTCTAAAATGTGAATTATTGACTTGACAGATTATAATAACTCTTTCCAAACTATTGTGGCCTATGGTTCAAATCTTTTCTGTATAGCTCACTGACATGCACAGTAAGCCTAATTTACTATGTCTCTAACTGCATGAACATCCACAGACTGCAACATCCTCTAAAATGTATTCTGAAATATTGCAAGTAATCAGATGGACAAAGGCATGAGGAAGAAAATGCCATTAATCAGCCATGACTTCCAGATAAAAGTAACTCAGAATTCCTCCTACTAGCTCACCTGGCAGAAAAGTTGCTACCACTAACTAAGTACACCAATGCATGATTACGCTGCACAGGATCTGCTTCACGAATCAACTACCATGGCTCTCCGGTGATTTCCATCAGAAAAAGGTGGTTTGCTGGTTCAGCAGGCTAATATTTTCTATAGCCCTAACATAGGAGAGAAATTTCTAATAACCAACAGGTTACATCTAGACTGCTATATATCAAGAGCCTCAAAAAAAGGCACTTGAACCTAAATCTTCTTATCTGGATATATTTTAATCACCTTTAATTACTTCTGAAGACTGAAGCAAACCTCAGATCATACAAGAAACCACAGACACTGTAGGCAAAGGGTTAGGATTATGGAGCTCAGCCCCTATAGACCATACGGATACAGCCGGACCAAGCCACTAAGTTCTGACAACAGTCACTCACTGTTGCCAACACTTATAAAGGGCATTAAAACATAGCCCACTCTCCTCCAAAAGGAAGGGATTAACTCCAAGCCTGTCTTGCTGAACCTTTACAACATATACTTTATTTTCTGAAGTTAAAATTCCAAACTCAGATCAGGCAGCATGTTTTGCAAAACGCCTTTTTTTTTTTCCTCCGGGGTAACAGAAGGACTCTCAGACATAAGTAAATTGTAAATTTGTGTCTTGCTGCAGCATATACAATTGAAGCTCTTTTGGTTACAGAAAATCAATCATATTTTAACTTAGGAACTTTCAGTAACATCTTTAAAGACTCAACACTCAGAATTTCTATTTTGCCAAGATAGAGACTTTGATAGTTCAAAATATGTAAGACTACAATTTTCTGAGAAATACTGAAATAATTTAGATTCATTTAAAAAGTCTGTGTTGGTAAAAAAAAATTTTTACCAAATTTACCAGTCAGAGTGTTTTCCTCTCTGACTTTAAAAATATTTTGAAAATGTAGCTTATACGATGCATTACATAAACAAGAATAATTATAAATAAAAATACTCCAATACCTATGGAGTACTGGCAACACAAATTTGGCTTTTAGAGAAGAAAAAAAAAAAACAAACCAAGCAAACCAGCCAAACAAAATCCAATTAAAAAAAATTTCAGCTACTTTTTAGCTCAATCGCTGGTTCAACTTTCAATCATCAGTTTTTAAATAATCCAATTACGTGAATATTGAAAACTAGCATAACCTGACAGAGAGCAGCTATCCTGAAATACAGGTACTAATACAAAAAATGGCATAAAATAATTAAGTGGTTACTTTAGTGGAATGAGACCTACTAACTAGGCACATATTAAACACTTGAGTGCTGAAAGAGTTAAGAAAATGCCAGTAGAACAAAAGAAAAAAAAATATTTTTTAAATCCTTACATTAGACTCCATAAAACTCCATAAAAAAGTAAGATTGATCAAATTGATATCTATAAAGAGTTCTAATCACACAATTTTATTATCTTTTTGAACTACTATTTAAAATGTATTTTGCAGAGTTAATCTACACTTCATTAATCCCTCTAGAGTTGCACAGTCAGGGCAAAGTCTACACCATACACCACATTTCCCCTTAAAAAAAAAAAAAAAAAAAAAAAAAAAAAAAAAAAATTCATTATTTAAAAAAAAAACAAAAAAAATTNTATCTTTACATGAAACAGAAACAAGTTCTAAACAGAACAAGTTCTAAAAAAAAAACCAGAACCAAAAACAACAAGAAACCCCAAAATCCAGCTTAAAAGTCAACACATTTTTGTGCAGAAAACCTTCAAGTTTCTGTAGTCATACATGATGTACTATTCTGTACCTACATTTTTCCGAAGAAAAAGTAAGAATGCTTTTCACATATAAACCTAGAAAAGCATGTAGAAATCTTTATAATTAACCTTTTCAAATAGTTTCTGCATAAGAATAAAAATGTAGAGAAATATACAGAAATTCTCCAAAGAAAAATCATGGGTAGATATTTATTCTTTCTAAATATTTGTCAGTATTTGGGCATAGACAATCCAAACCACACAAGTTGAAATCCTTGTCCACTGAGTTTATCCACACATGATCTTTTGGACAGATTAGCTGATCATAGTAGCTTGACTTCTTTAAGTCAATAGAACTCTTGAAGATTAGTGGAATCTTTTCAGGCTGGAAAGGTTTCACTAGAAGGAATGAAAAGTAAGAAAGGAAGATCATAGTCAGAGTAACCCTGGAAAGTGAGGGTCTCGCAACAGAGTAAACTATTAAAAACAACAGTCAAACTCTCTGAAAAAAGGAGTATGAGGGGATGAGGGGCTGGACTTATCCTTCAAGTCTTCTCCACCACCATCATCTTCAGGAGAGAAAGAGAAGCACTGGCTGGAGAACAGCATTGCCCCAAGGACTAAATATCTCTCCCACAGTCTGAACACGGATGATTACTTTAACCCTGCTAATGCCCTTAATGAAGGTGCTGAACTGTATCTGCCTGGAACAAATGACACTGTGGAAATGCCCAAACAAGCATCAAAAATGCTGCATGGTATTGGTGATATTTCCATTCATCCACCACAGGCAGAGCCTGAGCAATTTTCTAGCAGTTCTCTATCACCATTCTTCATTTCTCACCTGGAAAAGCTCTACTGCTATTCCATCCTAAGCCTTTTCTAGCTAGAGATGGAAACCTGCCAAAACACGCAGGAGTACTGTGCATGAGGTGTGATAAGGAGTCTTCTGGGACTACAGACTGGTGTTTACACAAGGTCTGAGCAATGGTGTGAACCCAGATGTCTAGAGATAGACCACTGCATTAACCTACGGTGCCATTTGTCTGCATTCGTAACAAACTCACGCTTTATTTCATGGACAAGGCTGTACTTTCTTCAGCCACATGATGACAAAGGAAGTGCTATCATATATAATTTGTAGGGAAAAAAAGTTCCATGTGGAGCCATCTTTTGCATTGACAGAGGATATGTACTTTTCTGTTGACACCACAGGGAACAGTAATCAGATATCAAGGGGGACTTTTCAATGTCTTCACAGGCCCAATTAAGCTGCCACTGAAGCCAGTGATAAAATTCCTGTTCCCTTTGGAGGAATAGGAAGAGAGGTGGGGCCTTGCTGTGCTTCTGCTGTCTCACCCATGTGTTATGACACAGCTCAGACTCTGTTTTCCTGAGGTCATTTGACCTGGTCCATAACCTGTTCCTATATGCCATCTGCTTTTCTAGTCTCATTTAGAAAATAAGATAATTGAAAAAACACTGAACAAACTGATGGGAAAGATAACAACAACAACAACAACAACTGCCACTAAAGATCAAATTTTCAGTTCATGATGGAAGGGAAATCTGTCTCACCTGAGAGCTGTAAAGATTTTTAAAATACTGCTCTAAGAAGTATGGAGATTGTTGATTGAGCATTCCTAGTCTAACACCCTTATTGTGGCCAACCAATAAATATATTTATCTAGTGGATTCATTGCCATGAAATTAAAAAAGAATAGATTTGGTGAGGGGTTTTTTTCCCATTTCAGCCCATGATAAATTTTTCTTTATTTTACTAGCTCTCTCACATTGCATTAACGGAACTATATGAAGTGTTTGCTGGTGCAAAGGCTAATCTAATTACATAGACTTTTCTGGATCAGATCCATTTGTTACAGACTATTTTAGTGACTTGGTTTCTGTCTGTGCATGTATGTGTTTACACAAATGATAAAATCAATGTTCTCTCCCCAAGCTGTGAGTTTCAATACACAGTTTTCTCAGTATGTTCCAAATGTATTTTAAAAAGAAAAAAAGTAAAAAATGGAGAAGTCATTTTTTAGTATGAGTTCATCTGAGATAATTTTTTACACTGCCAAATTACTGTGTATCAAATAAATATTTCTCTGATCAGAAAAGTGTTTAAAAATGTCTGTGCTCGTTAAGACAGAGATATAACTTCCTTTTCTCTTCTCACTCTTCCTCCTTTCTCTGATTCCCAGCTGCTCAAGTCATTACTGTTCTGCAGCAAAGCCAGTTTCACAATGATGTAGAAGACTGGTGTATGTGGTGAAAGACTCTAAGTGTACGCTTAGGTATTCAAGAGAAAACCCACATGAGTATGATACACTTCTTGAGGGTGTAAAACGTTTGTTGAGGGAGTCAGAAACAGATGTCTGATTAGATTCATCGTTTTCCTTTTCCAGCACATGCAACTCCATGTGTCGAGTCATATGACAGCATGTTGTGTGCATGGGACAGCTGCGTATCCACTCGCATGGTGGAAGAGCCCCAAAGCTAGTCTGTGAAACATGTGCTGCTCCAGATGCACCTCTCCTCCTCCTTGGCCCGACACACCAGAGACAGCTAGTTAGCACATCAGTCAGCATGTCAGAAAGTGAGAAGGACGTGCCACCAGGCTCCAAAACTGGGAGATGCAGTCTTGGCCTTAGGGGAGCTTGAGAGGAGGTTCAGCTTCAGTCCATCTTATGTGCATCACAGAAGACTTGACAACTTTGCTTAAATCTTAAACCCCATTAAAACTCTTTGACATGTCTGTGGCATTGCAACCACGTTGAGGTACTCCTTGACCAACTGCTGATTCCTGCAAAGTGGAAGAAGTCTATAGAATTGCTAAATAGGAGGAACCTTGGTTTTCTGTGAACACCAACCTTTGAAGGGTTCAGCTAATCATGCACACTGAAAATCCGAAAAAAAACAAACACAAGCTGTGTAAGTTATTAAGGTTATTGAGAATATATTAGTTCTAAAGACTAATAAGCTAAATATCTCCTAATAAGCTAATAAGAAGCTAATAAGTCTTCTAAGCTAAATATCTCCCCATCCTCAGCAAGAACTCGGAGGTATTTGAAGCATTCATGATGATGGGAAGTTTTCTGCTTTGTTACACAGAAATTTCAGGTAAGCTATTCAGCCACCAGACTGCCTGCATTATAATAAAGTAACTCACTACTGCTTCTCCTGTTCAGCCTCTTCTTTCTCTCCCCATCTCTTTCCCTCCAACCCCTAATAATTTTGTTATAAATGTGATGACCAAAAGGAGCAGAAGAGAGCAAAGGTGACATCACCAGAGAGTCAACTGGTAACTGTTTAAAGACCATAATGACATCTAGGGAAAGGTGAAAGTGCAGAGACTGCCAAAGAACCTGGCTTCTTCTACTGTCACCCTTAATAACTTTCATCTTAGTTTTTGTTAAAACATGAAAATGAAACCATTCAACTCAGATGGCTGCTGCCGGTCTGTCTGCCTGTCAGCCTCAGAGAGCAATTTGGTTTCTCTATTTCTCCACAGCAGCACAACGAAGTCACTGAGCTGCTGAATTCAATATTCACACAGTACCCACAGTGTAAGGGGTTCTCAAGGTAGAGCAGCATACATGGAAAATCTGTATTCCCACTGAACAGACCCAGATGGGATCGCTGTGACAAAGGCATGCCATGAGCAAAGGAAATGTAGCAGGAGCATGCCCTAAAACTCTCAGGCAAAAGCAATGGTTGCTGGCAGGGCCACTGAGAGCACACAAGAGCAACCCTGCAGCTCTTGTAGCCAAGAACAAAAGAGAGTGCAAACACATAAGGAAGGTCAGGCGTTGTCTAGAGCCCCTGTTATCCCTCACATCTTTCCTGTGTGAAATGAAGAACATGGGGGACTGAGAATATGGTACTGTACCACTCATCTGCAGACTTTCCAGTCTGAGGAAAGAGAAGGAGCAATCTGTCTATCTTGTTTCTGGTAACGTTCAAGCTAATTCTCGTTCAAGGTATGTGCATCCAGCCCCAGAGTCCCAGCAAAAACCCTGCACAGATGTCCCCAGGTATCATTCAGGTAGTAGATTTTTAAAGTTTACTTGACTTTGAACTCCATAAAGCTAAAGAGTGTTTTCTGAGAAGCCACAGCATACACAGAAGAGAAACCAAAACGTTCTAATTAAAGGCCTTCTGCTGTTATCAGAGGATATTGGATTAGTGTAAACCACATCAGAGGAAACCAGTTAATCCATGTTTGGTTGATTTGTACACTGGGGAAGCCAAAAGATTTTAGCAGTCACTATTATTTACAGCAGTAAATGTCAGTTTAATGACAGAAAATCCAGCGTTACTTTTTTGGCTGAATGATGACGGTTTTCTTTTTTAACGTGCACATTTCTAACTCTCTGACTTCTAAACCAGTATTATAAATATACTTTGATTTGTGATGTTAACTTCTAGAATATCCATGACACTAATTAACTGTGCTGATAACCTCCAGAGAGTTGCAAATAGGAACATGATGTAACAGCCATGGTAAGTCATTTCAGGAGTACTTTAATTCCACATGACAACAGTTCTCTTGGCGGAGGGGGTGGACTAGGAGAGGCCAGGATTTGATTGGATTATTCTCTAGGATTACTAGTGTGCATCCGATACAACATCTACTGTTATGTTCAACAGGAAAGCATGAGAATTCTGTCATGTCCCACTGTGTCCATAAGCCAAGATCAGCCTATTCAGCTTTTGAGTTGTTTTCTGGGTGAATATACTCATGAACAACAAGCACACCTCTAACCACACTCTTTGTTAAAGTGAAAGTGGGGTTCTTCATTTATAGTCCCAAAGTATCCACATTCCAGATGGGTCCTTTCTGGCCTTTTTCTTCTTGGTACACTGTTTAGACGAAGAAGTGACTGTATGTTTCACTAACCCTCACTTTGTACTAACTCTAGACTTGAATTTTGAGGCTAGGTGATGTTTTTCTCCTTTTCTAAATGAACGCGTTGTTCAACACATTGATATAGACTGAAGAGTGGTATATTATACCATAAGGGACCAGTTTACATGTAGCAATACACATTTTTTTATTAATGCAATCCATCATTTACCTTATCCTCTCTGTGAAGAAAACAAAAGGATCAAATTATAACTAACTGCCCAGCACAGAGATTTTTGTAAGGCTTGTTTATGAAAAGAGAAACCAATGTGGGAGTAAAATATAACTCATAATATACAAATACTTCCTAAAGGTACAATAAAGCTCATGGCATCAGCAGAAATAAAAAGCATTATGGGAGAAATAGTAGCAGATCCTCACATTAGAACACAGCAGACAAAGGTCAGGAAGGGAGGGTAAGGGGGAGCTGGTAGCCCCATCCTGGCCCACACAGTGAGCAGCAGCATTAGCTTAGCAGAAGGGAAGAGAATGTGAACCTTCTGTCTCTGGTAATTCTGTTGAAATGCTGTTTGTAGCACACAATATCTCAAGTATCAGCTAATACAGACATTCGATATTGAAGTATTGGCATCTGGACAAATTACAGTTCTTTTGCATGCCTCCTCACATAACCAGAGTGAAACTAAGTTCTACTTCTATCTATAAAAAAACAAGACATCATGTATCCGGGGCAAGTTGCTATGCTTTTAGGGACCAGATCTTTTGCAGATGTAAATAAGCACCCATCAGCAGAGCTGATTTCACAGAACTCTGCCCTGACCTACTCAATCTTGTCTCCAGCTGTTTTTCAGGCATCTGCCTACACTTTCATAACAGAGTAATGTTAGCAAAACAGCTGGGAGAAGCTGGATGGGAGTGAAGACACTGGTGCAAGAGGAAAAGACAGGTTCAAAAAATAAGGAGATAATACAAAAGACAGCCCTGAGACAAATGCGGTAGGATGAAAAAGGGACAATAAGGAAAGCAACATGAATGGATCATATTTTGGAAGCAAAGACATAAGGCAATGAGGGGTAACCTGTAGTTGGGGGCTGTGTAAGAGTGGCATTGCGGTCCAGAAAATTAGACACAGTTAGCAAAAGGGCAGGCTGGAAGAGTTAAATATCACAGTCATTAATGAACTAACATTAAATTATAAATCCTATCAGGTCTGTCACCCATTGCGGTAATGATGACCTGCCTCTTCATTTCACTGCAGAGACCATTTCTGCTTATGAGACTGTAAGCAATTAAAACAAGATCCCTTGCCACCATGAAATACATCAGAAGATACACAGATCAGAAAACCAGCACATCTCAAAATACACACTTGTGGTGTAGCTACTATAAAGTATGTAAGAAATGCAATGAGATAGAATATTTTTGGCAGCTGCTATTGCTTAACAACAGAAATAGAAAAGATAAAAAGGAAGCAAAACATGGGACACAGAGCTGCAGTTGTCACAGATGAAATTTCTATATCAGAAATTGAACGGAAGATAATGACCTGTTCCACTTTGTCAGGAGGTGATGACTTCCCTTGTTACTGGTATAAGAACAAGCAATTCGTACGTGGTCCTGTTCTGTTTTTGTGTACTCTAGACTTTCCAAACCTATTGGACCTATGAAAACAAGTATTCTGAGAAAATAAGCAAAAACTTTAGGAAGAAAGTGAAAACTTCTTACAGCCGCATAAACAGCTATTGAGTTTCAGCTCTGTTGCACACCTGGGCTGGCAGCTTTCAGAAAGAGAAGCCTCTAGGTCTAGGGTTTGTAAGCAATTTGCCACACTTGTCATCCTTGCTGTATAAAAGCCTTTCCCAAAGGATATTGTTCTAACAAAATTATCTATTGCAAAGGCCAGCAGCATGCTCATCGTGTCTCAATCAAGGCTGCATAAAGAGGAAAGTCAACCATGCATGTCTATCATTTGGACGATTACTCTTTCTGACTGCAAACACTATTCTAAAAGGCTAGTTCTTAGAAGCACCTAATTTCTCAGTTGGAAATTATTTCTCTTTGTCTGTCAGAAGTATATAGCAATGAATGTCCTCTGAGAACAATATATAGAGGCTTAAAGCAGAATCAATGTAAATACATCAGAAGCATCCTTGCAACCTCTCTATGACCAAACAAAAGAAAAACAAACCCTCAAAAAAATTGAGTATTTGTGATATAGTGTAGCTGAAAACACCAACAAAAGAAAGAAGATGACCACAGTACACTGGTTCTTCTGCACCTCCATTTCCACTTTTGATACTGCTCCTATCAGCCTCCTTCATTTAGCCTATTTTAACTCTGCACATCATCATCTGCTGTATTAACTACAGATGAAAAAAAACTCACATGGTTAAAGAAGAGGAAGAATTATTTCAAAGGAACTCTCCACAATCACAATACCCGGCTTTACTCTCTGAACTGCATTCTGTACCTGGTTTATATGAAATTGCAGTACCTTCCCATTATCAGTTAAGTTTCTTTAGTATCTTCTCATCTGCTTATACTGGTAATTCAAAGCCAAGAAAACCCATGAATTACACGTAACATCCTTACAGATCCACAAGTATAAGAGTCAGATGACTATAACTGACAAAATACAGAAATTTACAAAACAACATAAAAATTATTGCTTCATCTGCTATAATGATTTATCTACTACCTTGTGTACTTTTCTGTGAAGGCAAAGTCAGGCAAGGTCCAAGAATTTCCAGTTCATTCTTACTTTTCTTCATTCTTTTGTGACATTTTTAACATCTGCTCAAAAGAAATTCTTCAAAGAGACCAGATCTGAACCATGATGACAAAGGCATGTCTAGATGGAGCTAGGAGTAACGATGGGATTTTTTTTTGGTCAGAATTGACAGGAAGATTCACTTTTTTTCTTATCTGTCTTATCTCTAAGACCAGTAAAACACAGACAAATCGTCTTCTTAATGGGGGGGAAGCACAAGCAAAAATATTTTTACACTGTGAGGCTGCAACAGCCTTTACTTTCAAGCTCAACTAAATAATATCAGATGCAAATTAAATCTCACTTAATACAAAGCTCTTCTTGCCAGTCTACAATCCTCCTCATCCTTCCACCAGCTTCTGCATACTCTTGGATGTGATGTGGTCTATGGCAGCTGTTTGGTTTGTGCAAACTAAAAGGCATCGCCACATGACAGAGGTGGTTTTGTTTGACTTCTGCATGCACATGTGAACAGAAGGCACAATTGCTGGGACAGCCTGCCCAACATACATAAATCACAATTTATTTTTGTTGGGTTGTTTGGTCTTTTTCCATGAAGTGACTTAAAAACTATGAAAATTGCCATGTTGACAATTCTTTTCTCTAAACAGACCAGGTACTGCATAAGCTGTATCCAGATCAGTTTATCCATTAAGATACCTCAGCTGTATTTGACTAGGGCTATTTTAAGGGGCAAGAGAATTGTTTAGTGTGTGTGTCTGTTTAATCTTGGGCTCTCAGTTAAGACTGCTAGCTCATATACTGGTTTTCCTGATATTTTTGTCTCTTCACTGAGAGACCACCAACAGCTTTCCCTCCATTGCTCCGAATCTCTAGCTGCCTGGATTTTGAAAATATCAGGTCCTAAAACTTTCCTTTTAAGAAAGTATCTCTCCATTTGGCTTCTATTTTGGGATGTAATAAAAAAACACTAAAATTAAACAGGCTCCCATTGTCTCTTTGAAAATTTGATTTCTCCAGCATAACATCCCTCTGAGAATGGAAAGAACAGAATTCCTGCACATCTCCACACAGTAAAGGGCAGTTGTCAGAGGGACTTCTGCATGCTGTGCAGTGACTGCTGTCCTAAATAATCCTTATACTCCAGTCACTGCATGTGTTGCTCTCATGGTGTGGTGTTACTGGGTGGGCATAAGGGCAGCAGATCTGCAAACATCTCCCAAGGCTTGCACAGCCAGCCAAAAGCAAAGTGCAATTTATATTTCCATTCTTAAAATCCCAACATCAGAAATGCAGTGTTCAGGAAACAGCAATTTTAATTCAGTATTTGTCCTCTGCTTCTGAGAGTCATAGCTGAATTTGGTTCATACTGTTTCAGAAAGCAGTCAGTCTTACAGAGCCTTACATCCTTTTGCCTTTCATTCAGAAATCTGTTTTGATATCTAGTTTCAAAGAAATTCACTTCAGATAGTAACATTTACATGACAAATACTCAGTTCAGTTCCTGATACAGATCTTAGTCATTTGTTGTGTTTCCACAATTTGCTAAAACATAGCTCTGTGTAGTATGAAACGTCAAGTCTCCAGAAAGTATCAAAATCAATTACCAACCTTCAACTGTTCACAGTTTGAGTTTCTTATCATCTGGACTTTGAACAACCATTACAAATTTGGGCTTGAATAATTTACTGAACAAGTAAGCATGTTGCAATGTAAGGCTGTGGGCATTTGCCTCTGCCAGTTAGGAAGAAGACGCTAATACTCCTGCAAGGAGATGATCAAGGGGTTTGGATGGGCAGCAGTGCTGTAAGATTAAGGTGTCATGAGCAAGGGAGGCAGAAACCATGCTACCACAGCTTTGCTTTGTCCTTCTTGTCAGGTAATTTGATCCTGGACTAAGTAATGGACATGTTTACTTCAGTAGTGTAGGAATAGATACAATTCCAGAAGAATTTGTAACAGGAAGTTAGAACTCGGTATTCGCTAGGAAGGCTTTCTGCCTAAATGGTAACTCTCTCTCAAAGGCAGTTTCAATGCTTTCTTCCCCCGCAGAGCAAGAGAAGTTCTCAACCTTGCTCTCTGGTACGTGAGAAGAGAGAGAGAGCCCTAACAGGCATACACCGAGGCCTTGGGAAGGCAGGGGAGAAACAGAGGACAAAAAGGGCCCTGAGGGGGTGGGAACTTGCCTTTCGCTCCCTGAGGCCCAGTGCACAAACCGCACTGTTCGGTTTTTGTGTTCTGGCCTTCTAAATAACCTTCTTCTGAATTCTTTCCACTGCCTTGCATTTCTGGGAATACCTGTGTTTCTTACCATGCAGTAGTGTAATTTTGAAAGCTTTCCAAGGGGGCAAGAGATTTTGATGAATAGCATTCTATCTTACAGTAGTAAAAGAACCTCAAAAATTAAGGGGAAAAAAGGAATTAGACTAGTGGGGTGCAAGTTAAACCAAAGTGGAAGGGTCATTGAGAGAGGTAAAGTGTAACTTGCTGAGAAAGGAAAGCTGACTGTAGTCCATAGTGTGATATCTTAGACTCCTTTGCTAGCTAGAACATATCCTCTCTCTCTGTGTTTTCATATGCTCTAGGACTACCCTGTAGGAGAAACAGATTGATATAAATCACTGTGTAACACAGAATAAACCCCAGAAAACCACTAAAAACACACTGAGATGAAAAAGGCTTCCTATGAAAACTCTTAGAGCCTCAAAGGTGGTTTTGGCTTATACAAAGCTTCCTTGAAAGAGCAAGAGGAGGCAGGCAGGGTGGGGCTGGTTGTGGAAATAAGTGCAGGGCATGCACCCATCTTGAATATTTTCTGTCTAGACAGTAACTGGGAAATCTGCAAGAAAATGTTGATAGCCTGCCTCTGCGGTACTCTTTGCAGATCTGCTTAGTCCCCTGACCAAGCCTCCAGAGTCCAGCCCTGAGACACAGTAGATGACAACACCACCTTAAAACAAGGATTGTCTTGTAAACCATTGTTTTGAGAATATTGCCTGAGGATTTAGTAAATGGAGACCAGACATATGAAAAAAAGCAGTTACATTTTTATACTTTAACTCTAGTTTTCCGTAACCCCTTTGCCTCATCTCCCCTTAGATGCAAAAAAAGAAAAAAAAAAAAAAAAGGCAACCCATTTACTAATGCATATGGAAGTCACATAGGGGAAAAAAAGAAAAGCCTTCCTGAATGAGAAGAAATGTAGATGTTTGAGATGCGGTGCCCAGACTGGAAAAGGCACAGGTAGAAGGATCACAGGCTCAGTAAAGAGGCCTGCCCTCAAGGGTGCAGAAATGGTGAGAAGATCGTTCCAGCTAATGGAGGTGCAATAGCAAAACTGAGACAAACAAAGGACATCAGTGGGAGTTAGGGGCAAGAAGATGCACGTCAGAGATATGGAAAGATAGATGGAAAACATTTGTGAATGATTTCTGGGGAGGAAACAAAAGGAAGAGAATCTGGATTTGGATTGATAGGCTTAATAGCATGACAGCACCTATCGTAATAAAAGAGTATCATGGATACAGATTTTGGGCAGATTGCATAAAATGCCTATGAACCCTGATAGTTTCATCATCCATATGAATTCATGTGCTCAGAGTGCTTCAGTCATCTAGTCCACAAGGTTAAAATGTTCCACACAGTGCTTTTGTCAAGTGTAAGCACAAGTAAATGGAGTTTTTCCACTTCTCACTTGGCCAGTATAGTTTACTTTCACTGCTACACCAGCATGAAGCTGGTGAATTCAGCTGCTGCTATGTTCATCCTTGATGCTCTAATCTACACCATCTACCTTAGTGGAGGTACAACCTGAATGAAGAGTGACCAACAAACAGTGGTCCACTCTGTTTCAGACGTTAAGCATCAAACTGTGCTGAGTGCTTACCACTCTAATGCATGCATGGGAAGTTCAGGATCAGTGTGCAAATAATACACCCTTTTGTCCTTGACGCCCTCCACCTCCTTCCATGTCAGCCTGAGTTTTGACCCATACGCTTCCTGCCAAAGGGCTTTCTTTTTCTCCTGTTACTGAAGAAATCAATATTTAAGCTTTTAATCTGACAAGTCATGTAGGATATTCCTGTGGCAACCAATTGCAAGGAACTATTCTGTACACTAGATTAAGTTCTTCAGTACTAACAGTATTACATGGAGAAGCTTTTTGGACTACTAAAACCATGTTAAAAGCAGGATGACATGATTTACCATCTTTGACACCAGGCTCTAACGTTGCTAGTTTCACAAATTATGTTGCGTTCCAGAAAAACAGTGCAGCAATAGTTGTGCTGCAGTTCTTTGCTGAGCTTCTGCTCCATCAGTGTATTGGATGTTCAATCAAATGGTCTTCCCTTGATAGCTTTATCTCTCAGTGGGCCAGTGTTGCTCAGATGGAGCTGTGTGAAATGACTGTGCATTGCACTAGCTTCAGTATCTATTTCATTGAGAGCAGAATTTGAGTGTCCTGAAAACTGCTTAGCAAATACAGCTTGAAATCAAAGTGACAGCAGTTTAATGCCCTATGTAAGGCATGTTTTGGTACCCAGCAGGGGACCAAAAACTAATTCAGAGTTTTTATTTTAATTCTATGGAAAGGAATGCTGCATAGACCCCCAAATCAGGTAAAACCCTGCCAGGTCAGTGACTGACAGACATAGGCAGTGAAAGAAAGGACTTGGGGGGAGCACAGTCATCCAGTGCCAGAGAACCACATACTCACATTTTCCTTGCCCAAGACAGCTATTACACCTTAATAAATTCAGGGACTCTGGGGATTTCATGCAACTGCAATCCAGAAGGAGCTTACAAACATCTAGGGAATTGTCTGCATCAATTTGTCCTGAAACCTGAATATTTGACACTTGTCTTGTCTGCCTTTATATTGTGGTATGCAAGTAGAAAGAGAATATGATAAGAGATTTATGTACAGGAAGGCTAATAATCAGAATACTCTTTTTATTCGGCATTATTAGTCCCTACTGAATTAGATGGATTAGCAAAAGATACTTAATTTCTTTGGAGATAAAAATGAACAGTCTGAATTCTTGAGGAAATATTCTGCCTACTAGTGTCTATGTGAAAACCCTAGAAATAATGCTGGCAGAGATAAGATGAAGAATAAGAAAATAATAAAGGCAAATTTCCCTCTATGTGCTGCTCTGCAATTAACTGTTTGAAGCAATTCCCAATATCCTTAATCTCAAGAACTCTGCTTATCTGCCCATCCAGTTATTTTTAATTTGTACTTCTATTATTACTACTGCATTATTAATACACCCTGATAAGATAGGAAATAGCTTGGTGGTGTTCTGTTTCAGCAATGCCTTGCACGGCATAATAGTCTTTATGATGAATAACTCCCTCCCATCTGCAGAGATTCATGATTCCCACTGCTCACACCGAACGAGGCCCTGGGGGAATCCCGTTTCCTCCTCTGTGTTGGTATTCCATTTCCCAAAAGCAGCCTAGGCCTCCCTGTGCCTACCACATCTGCACACGCTGTTATCAGTCAGGGTGCATGCCTTCTCCTTCTGTGTGGCCAGGAGAGACACGTGCCCAGTGCCCCTGTCCGAGCTCGTGCCAGCATACACCTTAGCACTGCTCCTCTCAGCTGTCAAAAAAGTAGTGCTTAAGGTATTGTATTGGAGGTGGGAAGCTTTTCCAGCTTAAGGTATTTTATTGGGGGTGGTGTAGCCTTTCTAGCCACACTGCTTCGAGAATCTGGGCTCAGGGGTTGCAGACAAGTCAAGAACAGATTCTTATTGCAAATCAAGATTTGCATTTGGATAAAACTCCATCAGTACTGAATGATGGAAAGAAGGGGCAAGACATTAAAGCAATGATAATTGTGCTCTCACCACACGGTTTGAAATACATGTCATATTTTCTGTGGGAAAAGGGGGCAGGGAAGAAAGGATCAAGAGTTTTTAAGGTTTCCCACATCTATTTTTCCGCAGTGGGGTATGTGATGCTGTAAAGGTTATTGTACAGGTTATTGTAATGCCTCCTGGCATTTTAATACACACCACATTTTGACACCACGTCTTTTTCTACGTCTCCCCTTCAGTACAAATACTGTATATTGAACGGATCTGTGGAAAAATCCAGCAACAATTAACAGGGATGAAAGCAGTTGCTATCTACAGAAATGCAACAGAGCCTCAGAGATACCCAGAGAATTTAATGTAAAATGCTGCTATTTGTATAAACATTTTCGACCCCTACATAGGAGATAAAAAGATAATGCATTGTATAGGAGGATTGGGCTAAACAAGAAAAACTATATTACTTTGCATTAAAATCTATGAGTTTCATGGCAATGTCCTAAGGGAATGTTGAGTTCTCAAAATAAAAAAAAAAATCTGCTAGTTTACAAATAAAAGCAAGTCTACAGCCAGCTAGCCTTACATTTTTTTTCAGATAACTTGCTCAGAAACTTCATGTATAGCTTTTTCCTATGTATTTCTGCTGTGCTGGTGGGGAAGGGGAGATGAATATATATATACACCTATATGTTTCTAGATGCGAATGTACACATCGAAGTAAAGTGAGAATTACACATACAAATTTCCATCTACCCATCACAGGTGCACCCACTCTGTTCCTCACTTCTGAGTGCTACAAGAGAGTTTGGGAGTCACAAGACTTAAAAATGTACTGGAATACCTCCTAATTTTTAATATCAAACAGGTCAATGATTTCATCAAACTTTGTCTTTACCTTTACTATAGGTAAAGACAATAAATCTATAAAGATTCTGTCATAAATTAAAATAGGAACATTGAAATATTACTTTTCATATCTGGCATTTCATATCTCACTGTTCAATGAAAGATAATTTAACTGCTAATCACGTTATCAACAATATAGAGGAAAAAGTCTACTTAATATTTGGAAAAGGAAATGGCGTTTGGGTATCAGGAACCCAAGCCACGCTGTCTACACTTCAGGGAAGGAGTGCTTACTGGAAGCAGTTCACAGGTCACATTACAGAGCAATAAGAATCTGGGCATCTGAGGGCCAGAGGCTCTAATCTAACAGGTGTGCAACATTATGACCATCTTTATGGATCCATCCCAACAGAAGTACAGCTGAACATCTCTGGTCCTTGACTGAATAAAGTTCAACTTTTCTTTGGTTTGCCCAAGACCAAATGTGAAAAATTCTGCTTGGGCCCTTTCCATGAAGGTTTGGCTGCTTTATGCAATCTGCTCAGTTGCATGCAGGTCTGCTCAACCAGACCCGGCTGCTGTACAGTGAACCTCTATGTTTCATGGACTGGAAATCAGAGGATGCAGACTTCATCTGCAGGAGACGAGTGCACCTAGAACTTTCTGCAAGCACCTTGTTACTGTATCTCGCAGTAACTGTTTTTCACCTTATTTGAGCCAGCCAAAACACAAATATCTTATTCTAAGGCAGCTGCCTCTGTAATTGACTGACAAAGAAAGGAACATCTGGTAGGCAAGTCAGCCCATCATAATATACGTCACACTTGTCTCCATGAGAGGAATACATACGACCAGCCTAGATCAGAAGGATAATGATTAGGTCACCCAAGCTACCAACGCGAATGCTGTCCTAAGGTGGCAATAATGGTGGCACTACAGAGTAAAGAGAAACAGAGGAAGATAATGCCTCAAAGCATGGAGATACATACTCCTCATAAAAGCACAAAAAATGGATAAATATCAAAGAGAGATATTCCCAAAAATGGGTGTGAATCCTAAAGGACAAGGTAAAAAAAGGGGGAGATTGAGTAAGAGGAAATATATTTAATGGTTTTCTGAGTATTAAAATACAGTCCACATTGCCTCTTCCTCAGCTGAGCTGGTTATCTATTCAAGTCAATGTTGTACCAGAGAAATGAGGTAAAGCCCAGACCTTTAGGATAAGAAAAAATATAATAACCTTGAGGTTGAACCAAGAGGCTCAGACAGATCATTAGCCCATGATGTTACAGCAGTGCTATAGTGGAGCCTCCTGCAGTGTCACCATCCCGCCTGCACCACTGCCCTTCGACACATGCTGAGAGAAGTGAAACACAAAAGAAAAAGGCTGGGAGGAGAAGAGCTTTTGGAAGTTTTAAAGAAAAAAATTGTTATAATGTCTACAACTGAATGCTCAAAGTACAGTGTCCGGTACTTGCTTAAGATCTCAGAAATCTTACCATGCTCCCAGGTTTAGCAAACTATCCAGCATTTAAATTCCTTCCTCAGGATTGTCTGAGAAATACTCTTGTAATTTTCAGTTTCTTTCACCTTGGTTTTCCTGATTTATATTAACCTCTTCATGAATTTAAAAATTAATTTAATGGGGTGAGACTCAGGGGGGAGAGGGCGGGGAAGAAGGGGTCATTTCAGCAACTGCTACTGAAAGTTTTAAAAAGGAAGTGACTAACTAGAACTATCAAAATATCAACCAGCAGTACAACCTAAACTGGAAAACAAAGGAAATAAAAATACAACAGCTCAGAAAAACTTGGAGAAGATCAGTGTTAAACCCAATGTTTTTACATTCTAGAAAAATCTAGTTATTTTCATACAATGTTTAAGAGACTTTAAAATACGTGGCCACTGTACTGTCACACTATTTCAACAACATGAGAACATGTTTAAAGCGTACTTACTAGGTGAGCAAGAGTAAAGATTTCTGTAGCTTCATTAGCCTATCAACATGTAAACAATCAAATTAATTGACCCATATGGGCCCATAGCTAACAAGATGCCTACAAATTATAGTCATTCATTCCACTAAGTGTCTTGAACCAAGAAAAGTCAACTAGCATAAAAGTTACAGATTGCTGGGCATAAAATCATATGACAATGCAGATGGTGCTAGATAAATAAAGTCACTTAGGAACATACAAACCCTAGTACCACCAGGCTGAAGTGATTTGAGCAAGCTAATTTTCTTTTGATCATTGATGTTTACAGAAAAAAATCATCAAAACAGACTGAGGCAAACAGTACAAAACTATACTTTGCAGCTCCTTTCCTGGGTGAAATATACTATAAAAGAAACACAAAAAAGATTGAATCTTCTAACACAGAAATAAAAAGCACTATCGATGTGAGTTGAGGTACACCCTTTTTCATATTTTTTCTGTCCAGTTCAATTACACCTGGAAATCTCTAGCCACCTCTTGTGCTCACAAGCTCATCAGTACAATACTGAATACACATGGGAAGGTGTCACTTAAAGGAGAAACATCATTTTTGGTATTCTTTGAGGCAAAAAAGGAATTTAATGAACACCAGACTCTTGTCCGTATTTGCTATTACCAAAATAGCTGGTGTTCAGATTCGAATGCAAGTTTTTGTCTATGACATACAGAAAGAGATCTTTTTTTCCAAAGCCATGAGTTTCAGTTAGGGATTGTAAATTACTCTCTAGAAAACCTCACTTTCTGTGCAGCTGTTTTCATACCACACTCTCCCCTCCGGTGAAGAGGACAAAGTAGTTTGAAAGATGTCTTTATTTTGGAAAATCAGCAGAGGCAAAGGAATTAACAGAAGATACCTTAGTATCATGTTTGCCCACACAGTGCCTACATTGGTGGAGCACTCAATGCCATACAGGAAAAACTGCTCTGTTTTATGGAGTCAGATGTAAGGAAAGTAGCAGTATTCTTTAAATGTCCCATTTCAGATGTAAGCCTGTTCTCCTTGGTGTCAACCTCCATTTACTTGCCTGCATCTGTGATGTTCCAGGAAACCACTACACTAGCATTCACTTGCAGTGAATTACCCTCTCTGGGATCAGCTTCTTGCCAACTCACTTTAGGAATCCCATTCTCAGGAAAGACAGCTTGTCAGGGCAGGAACTGTGGAGCCACTTCCTGAGCTTGCAGCTGGGTCAAAAGGGACCCACAGTCCTTAAACTGTTCATTAATAGGTAGGGGCAAGACCTAATCTCCCCCTCCTAAAGGGCTGGCTAGACTATATGGCAGAAAAGCAGCCCTGCTTCTGCACACGGGAATTCTCCCTCGCATCGTATAAAGTTTAGGCAACGGGACAGGTTTTCCTTTAGTAGTCTTGTTGATATGTGCTCCTAACTCCCACAAAGTAGCAGCTTCTGGACTTCATAGAGAAGGAACAGCAGTTATGGCTATTCTCTAAATCATGGAAACATGACTGCATTGAGATGTCTTTAAAATATGCCTTGCTTTAAACTCCACAGTCAACCAAAATGCAATCCAACAGGCTCCTAGCATGCCTGGGTTGCTACTTCCACATCCAGAATAAGCTTTACTTTGGCGAAAGGAAAACTAAGTGTTCATAGAAAATGTGATTGACAAAGGTAAGAGATTATTGTTTACAGCAATTCTTCCAGCTTCTATTAATTTCATATTTTACTTAAAGCAGCTTGAGGTATTAAAACTCCTCCCAGAAAATCTCATCAAGCAGGATCTAGACAAAGAGCATGAAATCCTCCACCAGGTCCAAACAGTACATTTCGTGAGAAAAATCTCAGTTCTGAGCAACTCTGTCTGGAGGGCAAAAGGCCATCTGGATTTCATTCCAAGTGGAACTCACTAATTTGTACAACAATCTTGTTGACAACAAAGATGAACACATATGTCTCCTTTAAATGCCTCAAGGGATCATCCGCCCACTTTTCAGTAGCCATGGTAACTTTGGGAAAAAAAACCAGCTCTCACCTCAGAAATTGTGTTCTGTGATAAAGGGTTTTAAATCACATTTATCATCTAACTGTTAACTTTTCCCCCTGTACACCTGAAGGATGAAGGAGAGAGAATCTCTGCTTTACAAAGGAAAGAGAACCTCTTCTGACTCTCTCTGAAAAACCTTCAAGATGGCTGGCAGTGAAGTGAAATAAGAACATATTTTGCAAGTTCTGTTTGGTTTTTTGCTGACCATAACACAGGTTTTCATAAATGCCTGGTTAATGTATAACATAATGTTGCAAAAAAAACCCGTCCTAACATCCATCAATCAGCAGCTCAAAATGCAAACTCTGATAGTAGAAAAGGAGGTTACCTTTTGGACTTCATCAAGATGTGCATCAATTTTGTGCCCTTCAAACCAACTTTGCAAATGACATAATTTAAAGAATGTCTCTTTGCTTCCTGCTGCACTGAAACAAAGAGTTGACACAGCCATTGAAAACATCTTTTGACAACGATTATTCACATGATGATTCATATAGGTCATAGCCAATATAAGACTTACTCATTATTAACACACATATTGTGCTGTTATATAGCTTGAATTAAAGCATGTCAAGGCCAGGGCAACAACCGTTTCCCTACTTAGTGAAAAGTCAACAAAAGCTATTTTAAGGCAGTGGACAGCTGAAATACTAGCAGTTTGTGAACCCAAAGTATTTGTGTACGTTTTTGCCCCAGACAAAAGACAATTGGGAATCTCTTCAGAAACTGAACTGCTTGGGCATTAGAGCTTTCTTCACTGTTACCTTTGGCAAGGATACATACAAACAATAAACAGCACAAGGGACAGAAAAAGAAACACGGACAAGAAAAATCTGAAAACACATTTTTACTTGAAGACAAAGAAATGCCCTTAAACGAAGGAAAGAATAAGACATTGAAGTCCTAGCTGAAAGGTTCTGGAGGAGTAAGAAGGAAAATTGCCTTTGGTTGCTTCTCTCTGTTGGTAGTAAAGATTTTGTATTTCCTTGTAAAGGAACTGAATTGCCCTAACAATACCTGTTCCTAATACATGATTTAGTGGTGGACTTAGCAATGTTAGGTTAATAGTTGGACTCAGTTATCTTAAAGGCCTTCTCCAACCTAAATGATTCTTTTATCTATTCCCTTCATAACTTCTATCTGGAAAAATTTTGCATAAACCTTGCATCTTGAATAGCCACTCGAATCAAAAGGATAGTAACATACTATATGATCAACCTACAAAGTACCATATAAGGCCACCTTTTGATTTTTAACAATGATGCTACCACTGCCTTTTAAGGCCAAAGACATAAGACTGCTCATTAGTCATCAGTGGTATTCTGCCTTTGTGGAGCCTGCCTCCAAAGACATGAGAAGTATCACACTTCTCCCCACACAAATGTGTTCTCCCTCACCAAACATTATAGTCGCTAGCTAGTCATTATAGTGGGAACCTTCACTGGGCTTGGGGAAGTGGATACCAGCTCCCAGTGACAGTCACAAAAAGGAACGACAAAGCTGAGTGCTCTGGAAACCTGTGCTGGTATGGTGGAGGTACTTTCAGGGCAGACAAAAATCTTTCTGATGCTTCCATATAGATTTTTATGCAAATCAATGTGAAGAAAGCTAAGCCGCAGCATAATGTAAACTGAATTTTGGGCTTAGTAGATTCTGGGCTTATTTCAATCAAATATTGTGCTGTAATGGAAGATTAGATTCTTCAGCCATGCACTGAAAACTATTTTAACTGAACCTTCTTTGCTACATGACACAGGTCCTTGTGAGAAAGGTGTATTGACTCAGGATGTTTCTATCACGCTGCCAATCTACTACTAACCTCGTATTGCCACTCCTGGATTTGGCCATGGCTTGGTTCCCATTCATGGCCCCTTCCAGCCAGACTGTTCAGCCCTGACCGCTCCTACATCTCTCCCTCACTCACTAGACTCTCAAAAACCCCTCTCTGTGCTGCTTCCTACCCTCTCCTACACACTTGGAAAGGGCTTCCCAGAAGCATCTGCAGCATAACCTATTACTCCCCCTTCAAAGATTTTAATAATCTCCTCTTCTACAACACACACAACAGCTTGACTAGGGGTGTCTAATATTAGAATCCTGATGGGTTGATGACACCACTATCAAGATGACCCATAATACCTAATTGTTTCTTCTTGCATCCTGTCTCTCTGCCTGTCTGGTCTTCCTCCCTACAGTGATTTCGTAAGTGCTCTGGACAGAAACAGGACTTCTTAAAATCTGAATTTACACACAACTTAGCAAAGGCTAGGGTCTGCAAAGCCGGAGTCCTGTTGCTACAGAAAAATAAAAAATAAACAGAATCACAAATTATAGTCACTTTTATTAATAGTTTGAAAAGACTACTTGAAGAAAGTTCAGTGGTGACTTGATTCTCCCAGATAGAAACCTTTTGCATAGGGATTATTTTAACGCCCAAGAATTGCTACTTTATTTTGAGATTAACAAGTAAAAACTAACAAAATTCATAGTAAAAAAATTGTAAGTAATGAAAAGTAAACTAATCCCTGCCCAAACATAACAAATACCTCTCAGTGAGAGAGGTTTATAAGACTACACAAAGAAAAATAATGAAAGAAAGCACAGAAACCACATCCATTCATCCTAAATCCTGTGCTGCCTGAAAACAACCTATTTATTAAGGCTGGCAGAAAATATTTCATTTCAGCTGTTTTTCATGGGAAATCAGCAAAACATCATCTTTCACAGAAAGAACATTTCAGATTTCCATCAAAAACGTTGGTTTAGATTTGGGTTTGTTTGACAGAAACAAAGGTGGTGCAGGTTGAGGAAGGAGGGAAGCAGACTGGGGAGCAAACATTACTAGAACTGCCCCACATGGCCATTCCATGCAGGCACAGAATAATTCATTCTTCATGGACAGAAAGCCTTTTTTCTCTGTTTTTGGCTTATTGTCAGGAAGGACAAAACAGACTTAAGCAGTGTCTTCCAGAAAACTATGTGACTTGGGGAAACATCCTGTTCAACCATCCAGAACAGTAGCACTCTCTGTAAACTCAGTAAAAGCAATCTGCCACTCAGAATATGATGACTCAAAGACAGCAGAGAGAGGGGAAGTGATGATCAAGCTGAGGCAGTTTATGGAGCAGGATTGTCACTCAGCCCAAAGGGCAATCTCTGCTCTCAAGAAGCAGGTGTGGGGATAGCACACCACCACTCAACATCATATCCCTCTGCCAGCAAATGCAAACCTAAAACACCAGCATACATTATGACCCATACAAGCACCACTGTTAATACACTTGCAGTATGGTCACACCCTTTTATTTAACATCATCATCTGGAAATGAGTGCAACAAAGGATCTAGTCCTTTACTACTTTATTTCCCTTTGACACTGCTGTATTTTCTGCTAGGCTCAGTGGTGTATCTAACATCAAAGTAAAATACTGATTATGCAGTCCCACCATTTCATTATTAATATCATCTTCCTGTTTCTGTGAAGCTGAACTTTAGATTTAAAATAATACTTCTTCTAAAGTCCAGGCTGGTACAGTTTTGATTTGCAAGGCATTTCATAAGAAAAGGTGTGAAGCATGCAACCTGAATATATAATCTCTAATTCTCTTTGTAAGTTTAGACTCTTTAGTTGTACCCATATCCATACTAACTGAGCTGCTGATTAACTCTTAAATACATTGCTGATAATCAGATCTTCCTATTTTAACTAAAAAAAATTGTATGCCTGCATAGAACAGATGAGTAATTCTATAATTTGAAATAAATCATTGTCATTAATTTGCAATGAGAAGTAGAATATTTGAAATTTCCATTACTAGTGAAAATAGCAGCTGTTAGCTTGCACGTTCACTTTAGAAAACCGTGAAATGAAATTTAACCTCAAAGTCTAAGTCTGAAGTACCCGACTTCCTATTTCACATCTCTGATACCCACCTCCCCTGGCACACAGACAGCTCTCAGGCTGACACCAAGTCAGTGATACCCAGAGTCTGTGCCAGGGCTCACAGCCCTGTAGCAGTGATTCTGCCTTCCAGGCAGCCTGTGTACAGCTGCCCCTGGAGACTCAGAAATCCAGAATCCTTTCAGTTCTGGTGAACCAGACTTTCCAGTAACAAACCATCATGTTAGAAATTGCCCAGCCCACTTAAACCCAAAGTGAAACAAAGTTTTATCACACTGAGATTGCTGGTAAAATGCTATTTAAATATAAACTAAGAAAAAAACTTAAGTGATTGAAAATAACATTTAGCTTCCCTGAACCCACTACCTACACATGGGTCCATATTTTATAAATTTATACCTTTACAGAAAACACTGTATGAGACAAAATGCTGAGAAAAGTAAAAGTTTTTTAGCACACTCCCATTGAAACATATCCCAACCAAATTGAACGTGTATAAATAGCAATGAAAATTAAAAGCAAATAAGCTGGAAATTCTATTACCTCATCTGAAGTTTTCACAATCTGACAGATAAATCATACTGTTATCCTGCAGTTATTTACTTATGGTGCCTCGCACCTATTTCTGACATATTAAAATGAAAATTGTGCTACAGAGGTAAACTGATGGGAAACTTTGATGAAAGTAAAAAAGCTTCAGGTCATAATTATAGGGTGACTTCTAGAAGAAACCAAAGAGGTGAAAAATGAAACTGGCTTCCAGGAACTGCAGGTTAGACATATTTTTGCTAATGGAAATGTGGAAAAAAATTAATTTTCTCTATTTTGACTATATGAAATAATCTTATTAGGTTTACTACTTTGAAGAAGCATGTGTTAAAACCTCTTAGCTATGTATCATGTACTCTGATAGCTTCAGGATGACAAGTCTAAAGTGAAAAGAAATATCCTCCTTCACGATCTGGGTTGCAAAATTTCAGTTTTACTTACACAGTTGGAAAGCCTGGAGCCTGCTCTGGTACATGGTCTTGATGAAGAAGCGAGTCACAGATCTGTTTGGGCATACTGCAAAACTGTTTTCCAAGCCCTCTCCACTGGAAACCAGTGATGAGAGGAACAAGAAAGGCTCAGATCAAGCTTGGAATGTTCAGATAGAGCTATGTTATGTCTCTATGGTCTTCCAGACCAATAGTCTGGAAAAGTGCTCACGCAGTTCAGCATAGGAGATTAGCCTCTTGTTTTCAAGAACACACCCTTCATTATTCCACAATGGACTTTTTTTATTCAGATGTAACCTGTCCCAAGCACAGAAAAGTAAGACTCCTGGAAGGATGGCTTCTATTTTAAATCTATTCTATAGCAACTTCTTACGACCATGAACTCCTCCTCCCACTAGTCAGAGTATGCATCCCTATCAAACTTTTACAAGATCATGACAGATTTCTCCATTTCTTCCCACCTACCAAGCCAGAGGAAAGAAAGGGAGCCACATGTGGAGGGAATCTCTTTTCAAACAGGCATTACACCAGCCAGGAAAGTAATACCATTGTTCTTTGAAAGAAACCCCTGCAACTGCACAATATAAGAAAGGCAGTATCCAAAATCAGCACTGAAAATTCTGGAGCCTATCCTCAGCACTCCTAGATCATACATTACAATTTCTCCTCTAAACAAAAACTTTCACCAAATTCATTGTCACTGCTTAGTATTCAATGAATATGGAAAAGCCATGCACGCAGATGCTTGCATAAGAAACTACCTTGATTAAAGCAAACTGCTGTCCTCAGCAACAGCCTGCGTGTATTCCCAGATGTAATATGCCATGCTCTTCAAATATAACAGGAAAAAAGGAAGGGCCACTCAGACAAACTACAAAGCAACAGCAAACTATATAGCCACCTTCTCCATCACCTCAGCATAAATGTGCACCTAAACAGCATTTCAAGAGGGAATGATTACACAGAAAGGGAGGAAATAACATGACAGAAGGAAAAAGGAACAATTTATCGTTATCAGCATAGGTTTTGTTCAGGTATATATACTGGAAGAAAGCCAAGAAACATGAGCCAGAAGCAAATTACAGTGTGTCCAGCCAAGACACCAGTCTGGAAAGCAAGGGAATCAGGAACACAAAATATGCCACAGCAAGCAACTGCTATGCAGTTTAAACACAGTCACAGAGACTAAATGCTCCTGAAACCCTGGCAGAATGGATATTACCTCCACACTGTGGTCTCAGTGCAGGTACATTATTGTAGCTGGCTCTTGAAGTGTATTACTGCTACACAATTAGCTCTGTCTGTGTTCAAGTCAACTTCATTAGAAATTCATTTGCCCTAAGTCACTCAGGTTATTAGGCCTTCGTACATGTGTTCAGGGATGTAAATACAACTAAAAAAGGACATGATCTTCCAATTCCCTTAATGTTTTGAACAAGGATAAAATCTTCTCCCAAAGAAAAGAAGAGTTTTAGGGATATTTGCAAGGCCTACCTTGCCCAAACCAGGGGTGTCTTTCACTTTGCTGACTGCTCTCAACAAACATGGTGGTGCAGGTGGTGGGGAAGTCTGAAGAATACTGCTGAAGCAGGTAGAGAGGAGAGGAGATTCAGGAACAGATGATGCAGAAGGCCTGTGCTTCTTCTTTTTGGAAGACAGGTTCAATTTCTGAGCAGCTCTGTGGGGAAAAAAGACAAGAGTAAGCTAAAGTATCCTCAAACTCATCAACAAGAATGAATAAAGGTATTTTTCAGGTTGCTATTTGTGAAGGCTCTCAATTTTGAGCTTATTGATCCCAACAGTTTTATAATTCTTGTTCTTCTTTCATTATGACTAGTTTAATGCCATTGACTTCACAAAGTTACTCCAAATTTACAATCTGCATTAAATAGGGTCACAATTGGACCTCTATCAGTATCTTATCTGTTGAAACAATTCAACTTGCAAGAAGGCTCCAAACCCTCCAATTAAATCAATGAGCAATCTGACAATTTCTGTTTTAAAATTAAGTTCGGTCACCAAATGGTTCACACAGAATTGTGTCTCATTCATAAGTCTCTGATTAGAAAATTAATACTTGTGCAGTGTTTGGATGCAAGCAGCCACTGTTAAGTTAATTAGTAATAAATGCTCACTGCATTTGCTGAGGTGTAAGAAGCCTTGCACTAGTTGTTTAAAATTTTTATCACCGCTTAAAACATAAGCTAGTCTGAAACATTCAGTACTTTTGTATTTCAAATGTTTTATTTTGAGAGATAATTCAGCATTCACTCTTTATTTCAGCTGCTTTGGTCCAGCACTTGTGCATTCTGCACTGCCCACGGATAACGTTAAAATTAATCATGCTGTCCCATCACTTCCCTTTTTTCAAAATGACCACTTTAAACAGAGCAGGTCAATGGGAACACCATCTCAAAAGAGAGATGGATATAACAATTTCAGGTTGTTTGCTTTGGCAGACAAATTGGGACTTTAGATAGATATAAAAGTAGTCTCTACTGACAGTAGCTCTCCTCACTTTGCTGAAGTGTGACAGTCAAGACCAATAATTCTAAATCCTCCTAAGTTTTAAGAAGCTTTAGTTCCCTTACACTGGTATCAGTACGTATTATCCAACTCTGAACTTACAAAGGTAATTGCATCATTTTATCCCTAGGAGTTATGGAAAAAAAGGTTGAATTTTATATATATACATATACACACACACGTATATATATAAATATACAAACATATTTCAGTATGCAAGTAACTTGTGTTTATGTCAAGTGTCTCAGGCACATGAACAAATTACTGCTGGGTGTGAAGTCACCGTATATCAGCTGGTCGCTTGCACAGTGTGTGCACCACCAGGATATATTCTTTCAGCCTATGGCAAGTTAAAAGCAGTTCCAGACAGATTAGTTTCTAATAAAAGGAAAATACTAGGAGATTTTAATTGACCTGACACAGAATTAGAACTCAGAAGTTTCTGTATCACCTCCTTGTCCTTCCCCTTCACTCTCCCCTGAACACTGATGTTCATAATCGCACCCTCTCTTTTAAGCATCCACTTTTTTCTCAAAGAAAACATAATCAAAATATGTTGGTCAAAACAATTTTTCTCATTCCTAGCAACATTTCAATTGTTTGAGAGAATACAATGATTTCATCTTCCACACTGTCCATCACTAACACTTTTATGAAGTTGTCCTTGTTGAGCCAAGATCTTCTATATGCCTTAGTTTCACTGTGAAATTATTTTAAGGAAAATCTTATACTATGTGCAACAATTGAAAATATAAATGTTGGTCAAACATACTGAAAAATTTACCCTTGTGGTCAAGCTCATTAGTCCAGTTTTAAACATAAGCAGTGGTTCCACTTACTGTGGTCATCTATCTGGTCTCACTGATTCACTTTGGGTGAAAATACACTTCCTAAAAGCTGTTTTCTGAATTGACTGACAGAGGTATTATTCCTCTTGCCACAAAATGCTTCTCCAGACTTTGCTGTTCCTTTTACAAAGCTGACAATGTAATACAAACCACTTTTTGACCCAACCAAGACCATAGCTGGCATTTTCTTAAAGAAAAAATGTTGTTGGAGGTACCTGGCCTTTTCAAAATCTTGGAACTATATTCTAGTTTGACAGTTACAACCTTTGAGATTGCATTCAGATGGAATAACCTGCATTTTCATTATATTTTTGGCCTGCAACTGGTAAAATGTATGAAAAACAATAAGCTATTTCCCAGAACTTCACAGGGTTTTCTGGTTTTCCCCAAGGAGAGAAAAATCAATGCATGGCAGGCTAGAAAATCATTTACAAGACCTATCAGACTCGACTGAATTTTGAAGGGGATAAAAAAGGCAATAACCATCAGGTAATTCCCAGAGCATTTAACTAGGAAGAGAAGGATATTTTAACCAGATGTAGGCTGCAACATGACACAAATACATAGAGTGTGGCTTCCTTATGAGCAAAATAATTCAGCTTAGGTGGCTAGCATTGCTATGAACACAGCTGGTCATGCCAGTTGATGCTGATTTGGCTCTGTGATCCAGCACAGGAGGCTAGAAATTCTCATATTTTACTTTTCCAGGGAGTCAAAGACCTGGCTCTCCGATGCAGACTCTCAGCATCACTAGATATCTCAGGCAAAGCACCAGGCTGGACTTTGGGAGACCTGATGCTGCTGCCGCTCACAGCCTGCCCAGCTCAGCCAGCAGCTGTTTGGGCTCTGCTCTTTGTATAGGAGCCAGCTATTTTATTTTTTTTTTCATTTAATATCTAGTATAATAGGACTCTGATTTCCACTCGAGACTCTGCACACTCCTGCAGTGATGGCAACAGCGATGATGGCACCAAGGCTTTATGTACAGACAATAAGCTGATCATACTCAAAGTTATATTAGCTCCCACTTGAGCCCAGTGATATCAGCTATGAACTACGCAGGGGCTGCAGTGGGCTCCACTGCATCGTAAGCCACTTCCCCACTGTGTCTGGGACATGGCTGTGGTAGGGATTGTGTCCCCAGAGACACACAAGGAACTTGATCCAGACTAAATTTTTGAAGTGCGTGATTCAAACTGCACTGGATCACTGTGTGGACATACTCATTCACAACAGAACTGTCTTTAATGTCATTTTACTGAATTACCTTCCAAAATAATGCAGATTTAATCCAGTTTAGCTAATATACTTTGGAATAACGCCTTCAGATATTTTGGACTATTTTTTCTGGATGTAAACAAGCATCTGGAGACTTTCTGAAAGCTTACAAGATGTCTGGCAGAAGAAATAATCACAAGGCCAAGAGCTGAAATTGCAGGAGGGACATTAGAAAGCAGATAAAAGTTCAATCCAAATAAAACTAATAGATTGCTGGCAGCAAAGGGGAACTGCTTCGAAAATCCACCTGATCCATAGCAAAGACTGAGATCATTTCTTGAAAGAACATTCTCTGCTTTTTTTTTTCTTTTTTTTTAATAAAAGTCTAATAAGGTGTATCTTTGGGCAGTCAGAATAGTTTTCGCCTCCCACCTATGCAGAAATGTTGATATATTTTTTCCCTTAAAAATTCTCAACCAGGCTGGGATTTTCAAACACACTGGTTGAAACTGGTTCAAACACACTAACTCCCCTACACTGGAAGCCAATTTGTGATTGATAGGAACTTTCTGAAAGCTGAAGGTCCTCCATGGGATTCACTGAAGAAATGGAAGTAAACCAGCTTAGAGGTAATTCTGAGATGTAGGGGGACAAAATATGCTCTTTGGAAACTTGTCTAGAGAGACAAATGAGCATAAATGGATTAAATAATTTTTAACACAGAACAAAGGCACTTCTAGGCTTGATGGAAATAACTCTGCTAAGTTATTCTTACTACTTATAAGAAATATAAGAATGAAGTTGATTAAACTCTTTAGATAAAATAAAAACGGTTATGGAAAGCTCTGTAAATACCTTGCTTAGAGAAGTCGCTGGGTAATTTCTTAGAGTACAACATGTATAAGCAAACTCCTTGGAAGGAACAGTTGGAAAATTCATGGTTTCCAAATTAATGCTAATAAAATTCAAGGGACACCTCTTTAGCTTCATTAAAAAAAAAAAAAATTGTTTTTTCAGCAACACATCATCCAAGGCAAAGTTAAAACTTCAGGACCCACTGTCAAAGTAGAGGTCACTAAGGCCACTAGGTTCATTAGATTCAGAGGGAGGTGAAACATTAAGTGAATACTTGAAATATTATTCACAGTTGTGTCAGCAAAGATCATCATTCATAAGTAACACTGACTGACTTACTCCTTCATCACTGACATCTGAAGAGATTTCCTTTGGCGTGTATCTCTGTATAATTATTCCTTACTGGATATTCATACTCCACTACAAGGCATTCAGTACTTACAACCCTTGGAAACAAAACTCCAGATCAGGAGCAATTGAGCTAGCACATTAGTTTCTGTGTCAAAATAGAAACTGAAATATGCTCATTTTCATATCATATTTTCCACTGAGAAAATGGCTCTCAAGCTATGGAGTTTAAACAGCCATATAGTAGTTAAATTTAATGTAAATATTTGCAATTTTAATTAAGACTAAAAATCTATTTTTCTTTTTTATTTGGAGGCATACATTTCATTTTGTAACACAAATACTCTTGGCTGGGAACACCATTCAAAGAGCAAGGTATGAACCTTACCTGTGCAAGGAATGGCTTACCAGAGGATGTCCTGGTTTGACAAGCCCAAAGGAGGTTAATGATCTTCCCTAGCAACTAAAACTCAACCTTTACTTATCCAAAGCTGCCTTGCCTGCTGTATCTTAATGCTAGCTTGGAAAATAGATGCAAGTTTAGTTTGGAAATGAGTCTTCTGAGCAAACCCTTTAAGCATATTTGTGCAGCTATATCACCAGTTATAAAATACACCAATATTTATGGCCAGAAGTGTTGGGTATCCAACATAAAACACTCATATCCCAAGGTCTCAGGTTGGCCACCTAAAAGTGAGAGATACCATTACCAAGCCTCACCCTCAAATCAAAAACCCTACTTACATTCTCTCTTTTTTTTTTATACCCCAGACACAGTTCTTCCTGCAGAAAAAATAGATACTCTTGCCTGTCAGCTACAAAATAAAACATAGTCTGCACAGTATTTTATTTAAGTGACAGAATGTCAAACAAAGGTATACTGGAAGCCTGCCATTAGTTTTGATTATTTCCAACTCAAAGGTTTGCAAACATGGTTTCACAGTGTATTTTCTGCTTTGGGTAATTATGTATCTATAAAATGAGTCATGATATGATATCATATCTTACATAGGTCCTCATGTAGCTGGAATGTAAAAAACAATGGGATACAGCAAATTTACAACTATGCAGACTTGTTTTCTGTGAGAAAAGCCAGTCTTGATTTTCAGTTACACAGGGTCATTCAACAATGCCTTCTCTATGATCTTTCATTACTGAATTATGTCAGCTACATGCTGCCTATAAAAACTAGACACAGGGCACTTTACGGGATGTTCACGTTTTCTGATTATAGGGATCTAATCTACCTTCTCTGAACCACCACAAAAAAATATTCTTTTTCTCCCAATCACCTCTATAGGTGATGCAGGCTTACTAATGTGACATTACAACCAAGTTGACCTGAGTACTGCTACCGAAAGCAGAAATCCCACACCTGCCATGGCCCTGCCTGCACACTTCCTTTCCCTCTCTTGCTTCTTTTTTTTTTCTTTTCTTTTTTCTTCGTTTATTTTGGCTTGGCCACTATCATTTTAACCTCATGAACAGGCTTGTGCCAAGAGTGCTCTAAATCATACTTATTTGACATGGTTAATATGTCTGAATTACTATGGCAAGCACTTTTCCCAGCCTTAAAATCTGAGGCACGTGGTACGAAATGTGGTTTCATACAAATCTCGTATTTCTCTTTGGAGGGCAACGACTGGCCAGGGGCCATGGCTTCCTTTGTGCCATGCCTTTCCTTTTGCATCTTCTAGAGCAAAGAGGACAAGCTAACAGACGTGCTCTGCTGCTAGGGGCCAGGTTGCCTCTCCACCATCTTCTGCAAACCAGGGGTACCATCTGGGAAGCATGCTCTGTGGCAGAGCGAGAACAGCCTCCAAGAGCTTCTTCTCATACCTCTACATGGAACAGTTTTTCTCATCCAGAGTGAAAGCAAAAAGACAGAGCAACAAATCCTGCAGGTGGCTTGCCATGTCACTTCTCAGTCCTCATTCCCTGCCTTCCAACAGGAAGTTCCAAGCTATAAACAAGAATCAGGGCAACTTTACTCCACTTTAATTCTCTGTGTGGCCAAACCCAGGGCTGTGGTGTTACAGCCTAGTAAGATATGTAAAGAATGAAATGAAAATCCTCAGAGGAACACTTCCTACTTCCAGTAAGATTCTTAGTATTTGTGTTTAATTATTTTACAATGCCTTTAAAATCTGGAGATAATTTGAGCTTTCTGCTATGCTGTAGAAGGTATAATAAACATCTCTCTAATGCCCAGTAAACACTTGCCCCTTATTGTTCTCTTTATTTTTATGCATGCATCCAATTTCATAGCAACAGTAAAGCTGTCCCAGGCTGTAATCTTTCGCGTCTTGGGTGGTAGTAAGGATATTTCGGCCACAGTGCCTTAGTGACTGCAATCTCCCCAGGAATTGTACTGTAACTGTCCAGAAACTCATTATTTTCAATTTATTTGATTCTAAAACAGTCAAAATAGGGTTTCAAACTTTATTCAGGACACGTCTTATAAAAGCTGAGGCTTGCTGCATACAAGCAAATGTAGTAAAATTAACAGCTCAGACATGCTCTTACATCAACTTGAAATTTGTGTAAATTCACTAGCAACAGAGCTGCTCCTAGACCACACCAAAACAAAGATGATAAGACCAATAGCTTAATCAAAAGCTCAAAATTCTATGTACCTAGACATTGTGGGACAGAGGTCTCATATTCTACACAGCTGTTACTTGAGTGAAACTCCTAGTTTTAGAGAATGATATGACAAGATAAGAAACAACCCCCTTCTTATGTCATTACTGTTTGATTCACAAGATTCTCTTCACCAGGAATCATTGTATTCCAGTAAAGATCATTTTACCTAACCTAAAAGTTCCTGGAAAACCCTGATTCAGTGACAGATGTCCTTCTGCGTTTGGCAATGCGATCATTAATTAGCACTCATGCATCAAGGTAATGTTGGCAAAAAAAGTAACAACTCAAATGAACCATCACATTTGGAATTCTTACAAGATCATACCCTTGTCCTTCAATACTTCCTATCAAGAAAACTACTTCTTGACTCAATATCTTGATACGTTTAGCTAGAGAAAGGTAATTTCTGATTTCTTCCCTTTCTTTTTCTCATCATTCTCTTCTCCTCTTAGTATGGTTCCTAAATTTCAGGCATTACTGACTCAGGGCACCACACACACCATAAAAATTACCAGATTCATCCCTCCTTCTGTGTTATTGACTGCAGACACACATAATCATTCTGCACCTTTAGAGAAAAAAAGAGTGATTTTGGTGATCAGCGGAAGAACCCAACTCTAAGAAAATGTTCAACATTCAAAAACAGAAGAGAAATCACTACTCAATTTTTTTAAGAATGGGTAAAAATTGTTTTTATTATTAATCTACCTTAATTTTCTCTCTAAAAATGGTTTTATGAAAAATGCTTTTATAAAAAACGGTACTCAGACAGATCATAGTGCTCACTACATTATCCTGTTCTTGGAAAGCTCTGAGGATCAATTGGACATGTGTCACTGCATGCTAAATACATGCAGCAAGCTGAACCATTATACTTGGGTAAAATAAAATCACATGTTTAGCACTAGTTTAATAGGGGAAGAAAACCAGCTATATTTACTATAAATCAAATGAGTTCAAATGTAAGAACTTACCAATTACTGCCATGGTTACTTGACAATGCATTTTCAAGTCCCTGTGAGAAAACTGCATAAGCAAGAGAGCAACAGCCACAAACCAGAGTAGCCCTAATTTCAGGGTCGCAGAGCTGAGGGCAAGGGCTCTAGTATCTTCCAAGGAAAGGCCAGAAATAGGCTCCATCCAGCTCAAGCTTTGGCTGTTAAGAAGTATTGACTATATATAATAAAGATTTATATAGCAAGACACTGGCACTGCCACTAAGCAATAAGAAAGGAGATGTGTACTGCTTTATATTTTTACTGTTGTTCTGTAAAACAAGAAACATATGCAGATCTGTCAGTCTTCAAGTGTTAGCTGTAAAATATTAGGGCTTTAGATGTACAGTTACACTGCCGTCTCATAAAAGTGCCACCAGGAATAGCTGGCAGATTTTCCCTATAACTGAGACAATGTAGCAAATGCCAAAGGGACAGGACTCTTGGTTAGTCAGCCCCTAGCTGACTCTTTTCATGAGCATTCATGACAGCTCAAAAACATGATTAACAGAAGCTTTGCAATGAGAGGCCCACAAACCACTGGCCATTTAATAACAGTCCTTAAAATCACATAAAGAAAATTCTTTAGCTGTAAGTTTTATGGAGCTTATATGATTACGGTTATTCTATTACCTTGGATGCTGAAGCCTGACCACATACTGTGTGGAAAGCTATTTTGCTTCATCTCTGTCCCATTCAGCAAAAACCTCTCATAACACCAGGAGGAAAAGCAGCCAGCACACAGATTCACAGTCCGTTTTGTCATTGTTTAACTTTCCAGTTGGCAGAACCATAAAAAGGTTAAAAGTCAGGTATGTTTTACAGGGGATTTTGCCTCATCAATATTTTTGAGGTCAGCACATTTAAAATAACACCAGCATACAAATGGTAAACTATTCTGACAATGGAGATGCACTGAAATTCAATGCACTTCAGCCCAGCTCTGACAAGCGATCTCCTGTCGTAGTAAAAACTATTTCCTCTAAGAGTTCCCGTTAGTCTTGTCTCATACTTATTTAAGTCACCACCATGACATAGTGATAATTCTTTGAGACAAGTTGTTTTCAGCTACTGGAGACTATAGCCATTACTACATATAATATGATATGGTCCAAGAATGAGGTTCTTCTCATAACAGACTGCACACATCCTAAAATCAGTTCAGTCCCAACAGCTAATAAGCAAAGCAGACAAAAGAAAAGAAAGAAATTTTATGATCCCACCTTCATGGAAATTAGGTTGAAGCACAAAGAGATTCACGAAAGGTGGGAAATGATAATTTAATCTAGACCATCTCAGCAAATTCACACAAATAGTTACGGTGGTTTTGGAGATTCCTAACTCAGCATCCCCCACACACCCCAGTACCTAAAAGGAGGGTACCAAGATGGTGGAATTACACTCTGTGCCAGGATATGGAAGGAGAAAAAGAGCTAAAGGACATATGTTGAAACAAGAGAAGTTTGGACAGGGTAAAAGAAAAGGCTTTTTCATCCTCAGGGCAGCCAAGAAACATTGTGCATTTTTTGTGCTTGGGAAAGTTTAAGACCCAAATGGATAAGGGTCTGAGCAACGTGTCTGACTTCAGAGCTGAGCCTGCTTTGAACAGGAAGTTGGATCAGAAACATCCTGAGGTCACTTTAACCTTCTCTGATCCAATTATGCTATGAAAAATGTCGCTGCAATTCTGAAAGAAATATTATGCTTTATTTTTTCTTTCAAAATGTATTTTCTCTGAAATTTTTCAACAAACTTACTTGGCGTCAGTCTCAGAAATTCATGAAATCCAAAACTAAAGCTTTAATTTTTAGAATATTAATTTAAATATAACTGGAAAAATGTCAAACTACAATTTCATACTGAAAAAGTTAATGGCTACTTCTTTTTGCAAGGCTGTAACCAAAACACGTTAAAAAATTGCTTGGTTATTGTGGCCTTTCTGGGAGGACATTAGCTAATCAACAGAGGTTGATGAATTTATTCTGAATGAAATCCACATATCTTGCTGAGAAACAAATTTGACACAAATTTCACCCAAGTCCCCCTCAATGTTTTGTGATAAGATCTTCAATCTCTATCTACTGATAGCAGAAGGAAGTAATTCTACTCAATAGTAAATATCCTCATATCCTAACATTTGCAGGGAAAGTCCCATGCACCCAGCCTCTTCCAGGAATGCTCAGCATTCTGCTGGCTCAGACACCACCTCCTTTGGGAGCTGACCTTAATATTTAACCTACTTTAATCATACTGCAAAATGAATTAATATGAAAAATTATAAAACTGGAAAACACTATTAGTGTTGGCAATTACTGATATTTTTAAAACAAACCTTTTGTTCTCGTTTTTCTATTTCCAGTAAAGTGAAACAAACAAAAAACCCCATGAAATTAATGCACCACACAGAGTAGTAAGCCATTGCCAGAAAAAAAATGAACTGTACAAATGTGTGGTACAGACACCAAAAAGCAGAATTCATAAGAAATGTAAAGAATTTAATCAGCGGCTTTTTGCTTATTACCTGCACAAATTTCAGTGAAAGCCAATTAATTTTCAGTTCTGAGGGCATTTCTCAGACAGTTGGGTATACTGCTATACTGAACAAGTATTTGACATGTATTTTTGTTTCTTAGGGAAAGTAAACTCCTGAAAATACCTCTAAAAGTGGAAAAATAAGTTATTTAAAGTGGCTTAAAATTTTGTGCAAAAATGTTTTTTTTAAACTCATCCTGACTTATATAAAGAAGACAGAAAAATGTATTTGCTGTTTGATTTTACTTGGATCTCAATTTCTTTTTTGATTTATTGATAGCACCCATATTCACACCTCTGTCCACCTGAAAAAAGTGCCAGTAACTCATGTTCAATACTGATAAAATACATCTGAGACTGAGGGGTGCAGTGGGAAGGGATATCAGGGGAATTAGAAAGGATACTGTCAGAAGAGCAAAGGGACTGCTGAAGTCTGAATCGCACGGGTCCATGGTAGGTATTACAAAGACAAGGAGCAATATTACCTAGAAAAATAATGTTCCCTTTTATAATCCTCCTATTTCTTTTTGGATATAGGCTTTTCTGTGATATATTTTTATCATCTGCAGGCCAAAATATTGTTGATTGCTCGAATGAGAGCTAGGCATGAATGTATCACTTGGTGCAGTCAGAATGAAAGCTCATTTCCCAAGCAGGAAGATTCAGCCATAACTCTGAGCTCTCCTTTTGCCATCTTATTGTCTTTCTCCACTATCCTCTATAGCCAATGGTTAGGAGCATGATAAACTTTCTGTTTCTTGTTTTTGATAAGACAAATCATGCTCAGTGAATACCTGAAGCTTTCCCAGAGTTGTCTGCACCTAAAGCTTTGCTTCCTGGACAGCTGGCCTACTCTCTGTGCTGGGGGCTTGTGGTTCTTCCCTCTCCAGTGACCCACAGGTTCCTGACCCATAGCACCTACTGCTTGGTGCAATCCTATCAAAAGGCACATCCCCCATGTTACAGCATCTTGGTACAATATGTTCTTCTAAAGAACTTGGTGCTCATCACCAAAGCAAACAGCAGGCTAAACATTACCTCTACCAACAACTCAGAGAATACTTAAAAAAAAACAGGACCAGAATTATTCTTCCAAGAGACCTCTTGTTTAGTAATGCTGACATTGTTTAGTAATCCCTGACACAGATCAAGTCACTGCATTGCCTCCATCACAGCAGAATCCCTGCTCTGTGAAGTACCTTCTTTGATGAGAGGGCCTGGAAAATTGGTTCATCTGCCTCCTTTATAATAAATATCCCGTTGTTAGGAAACCAGAAATTCAAGTTAGGATTATTGACAGTTTTCTTTTGAACTTTGAAACCATTTCCAATACTTCTTTGTCTGCATACCTGCCTCAGAAATTCCTACAATTGCCAAAGTGCATTTATATGGTTCCACAATAGATTTCATCCTGCTGTCCTATTTTGCTATACAGAAGAAGTTTATAAACAAGGGAAGTAAGACGTATGACTGCCTGCAGTCAGATCCTACCATTTCTCTTCTGTGTAACAAACAGCTGCTCTTTGCACATACCTCTCCAGCCCCCAGGCAAATAATAAGACAAAAATTGTATTTTTTTTTACTATATTTCTTTTATACCAGACAGAGGACTGGAGAAGAAGAGAGCACATTCTGAATACAGAAAAATTTGAGTATACTTCACTTTCAAGAGAAGAAAACAGAGAGATTCATTTGTTTCTTTTGCCCTACTAGAGCTGTCTGCAGCAAGGCACAAGCAGTCCAAATGGTCCCTCACCCTGTGTTTGCAGCAAGAGAAGCCCCTATTTTCCATTCTGGAAATTTGATCACCCTGACACATTCAGTATATTGGTAATGTTTATATTTTAAATAACCATAAACTAGTCAGGAAATAAAACTTTGCATTTAGTTTCCAACATCACGAGACTCTGCTCTCACTTGAAATGCTTTTATCTAATTTAAACTGGAGAGGATGGGAATCTTATTGAGTGGATAGTGTAGTTAAAATTAAGCTGACCAACTGATCTGTCATGTCTGGGGTTGCCTCCTTGTATTAAAGAATTCTCCATTCCTTTGGAGTAAAACATATTCCAGTTGAAACTTCAGAACAAAATGAAAACATCATTCTATCTGTAGGGTATTGATCTATTTGGGACTTATTTAAGCTGGCTAACTTGATCAGTTTAGGCCTTCTGGGCTCAAAACAAACCTGTGCAGTGCTCTCTAAGGAACCTCAAGAAGACTCTCCCCTCTTCCTCCCACCCTGATTGTTCTGTGAACTAGTACCGAGAAAATGCAGGTTGAAATCAGTCCTCTCTAAAAGACTTTTTGCAGATATCAGCATATCATAGCACTTTCATTTCTCACAACCAAAAAACCCACCCTGCACCCTCTCCCTGAGCCGCAGAGTGTAAAACCACTCCTCTGGCTTTAACAGAACCCATTAGACTCACAATGAAGAGTGGGGCTCTGCACAGCTTTGTACACAGCCACACGGCCTTTCACAGTCTCAGAGCTGAGGTTATCTTCTGTTTTGTACACTTGCAACATCACCATAAACTGTGGGCATCACTGAAGAAGCCCCACTCAAGTAGTCATTCAAGAATGAATGTTACAACTCAGACAACTACAAATATTGGGGGACAACAGAGGAGTAAAGTACTTAAGCTTCAAGTAGCTGATAACACAACCTTTTTACACCACAAGAAACTCTAAATTTCTAAATATAAATGTTATTCTTCTCCCTGATATGGTGCTTCAGCAGGAAAGCAATAGGTTTATACACTGTGCCCACAGTGCAGAAGCACTGTAAAGCTGATACAGACAGACAAGCCTTAACTTATGCTATATAAATACAGATTTTTTTTGCCCCTGTCTAAACATAAGCTATCCCACTGTAATAACAACAGTATGGTTAAAGCAAATAGCCTTCTTAATGTGAAAGTATTGATTCTGGTCAGTTCATTCCTAAGCAGCACAAAGAATATGCGAATATAATGTAGAATAACACTTAATGATAAAATTGCAGTCACTCAAGAGCAGCGATACTGATACAATTATGTTGGCAAGAAGAAATATGACCCATAACAAAAATTGTTGTTTTGTGTGCATATATATATATATCTATATTTATTCAGTATATATCTTTATATATATATATGTGCTTTGCATATATATGAACACACACATGAAGTACAGAAAGTTCACTTTCCCCTGTACAGATCAACACCCACACCTGTCCTGCATGCACAAACCAAAGAAGAGAAGCACTGTGGAGCACAGAACAGGGAATCAATTCTGGGCCTTGTTAGCTTGGACAAGCACCACCACACTGCTTCACACCTGAGCTGGAACAGCACAAGTCCATGCAAGACAAAGCAAGTGGCTACAGATCTCTCCTTTTCAGTCATCAGTATCACTGACTTCTTTTTTCTTTCATTTTATTATGTGCTCTTGTAGCTATTTTACACATATGTCATGTTTTCACTTTATCTGGTTACTGCCACATCAATTCATTTAAACAGGTAACATTGAAAACACAGCAGGTGGATGAAATCCATTCGGTTTGTCACCAACAGGCTGATGGCCATTTGGGAGTGATGTTACAGTCCTTACTCTACGATTAGCTCTTCCTCACTGCACCAAGCTAGACTTCCATTTGCTATTCTGTTCCCCTGGCTGGAACACATTTATACACCCCTTTGGGTTTACTTTCTGTTTTAGATACCTACCTCTGAAAATGAAGATCTGGAAAGAAGACCTGTGGACTATTTGACAATATTAGACAGCATTTTGTACCAGGAGAAACAGAGCATCTGCAGGGCCTTTTTCACATGTTGTATTTCACATGTCTAACACTTGAAGGAGACACACTCTTATCACATTAAATTCAAATCAATAATGTACAGGACGGTTTCAATGACTCTCTGGAGATACAATCGCACTTTGAAGCTCACAGAGACCAATCTTGGGTCACTTGCTTCTGAATGTATGATAAATTTGCTCTGCAAGTTCAATTTTGCAAGGACCCAACCACCTCCTACAGTATGTGCTGTATGCTTTCAGCTCTCACTGAGACTAATGGGACCTTTAAGGGGCTGGACAAATTTCAGGAACAGGCAGCTTTCAAATTATGAAAGCAATTCCTGTCTGTGGACCTGATCCAATACCATGAAGTATGCCCTACATTGTAGCTGAAAGAAAAAGAAGCAAAAAATACTCATTCTCTTGAAGGAGATTACAGGAAGCCCTAAAGTTAGAACACAAGACAACCAGCTCATGAATGGAGCTCGTCAATACAACTGTTAGGAGGCTCCCAGAAAAGTTAGCTGGTGGGGCAGCCAGCCAAACTGGAGTTACCACTGTGTGTGTTTGGAGTGCAAGACATGATTACACAATCATTATTCACCAAGCGAGATGCAGAATTTTTTCAAGCATGACTGAACTGAACACCTGGCTGTGAGTAAAACTGGCTCATAAGCACAGAGAGGCTGGCTGAATTTGCTGTAGATATTCTCACTATCATGAGAACTTCAAGAGCAAGACATTTGGTAATTAAAGGAGTATAAATACAGGGCATGTGACCATGCCATCTCCCCTTCTCTCTCCAATGTCACAGGAAAACATGGAATGACAAAAATAAAGCTTATTTTTATGTTCTTTTCCAAGGCTAAATAAGATTACAGCAGAAGGAGAAGGGCAGTCACACTGGCTTGTATGAGGACAGCACTGTAATATTGGGAAGCTGGTTGGGGGAGAAGGAAAAAAAAAAAAACACCAACTCAAAAAATCTCTAAGCAGTCTATTTTAAGGAGTCATCTTATATAACAGGAAGCACTCACAGTTATTCTGAATGCTTGAACACCGTCTGTCACATTGCCACAAGCAAAGGAAGTATAAAGAAGTATGTGAGACCATTTGAAGACTGTTAGTTTTAATTAGTCTGTAATAATGTTGGTTATATAAATCCTTGCATGCTGAATTAGAGGAATAAAGTGCCATGGACATCGAACTCACATAATATCTAAATCATTCCAAAGCTATGGGGAAAATAGGTCTGTCTTTGCAAATGGCAAGCTCAGAGTTGAGGTTGGCAGTCAGTGTGTGGTATCTAGGGGTGGCAAGCACTCACACTGGTTTGAATTCTTCGGGGCAGGAGCATGCACTTTCAGGAAGGCACAGAAGCGCTTTTCTTTGAGTCCAGGAGCTAACGAGTGAAACATCAGCTATCTATGTACGATCTAGCTGCAGCACTAGAAGTGTCTCTTGAGGTTGTGGTGGACCAGCAGGCTCATTAGTCACTACCACAGCTTAACCTGCGAGTGCTATGGTAGTGCCCAGAGCTGCTGGTGCAGAGAGCTAACACACCTCCTCTACCTTTCCTCTCTACAAGCCTAGAGATATAACAGAGGGTAGAATGCAGTCCTCAGTTTCTTAGTTTCTAGGTTATGGGTTAGAATTTGGCTAGTAGCTTTGGTCATAAACAGTGTTTAGAATGAAAGGATGTACTAGAATTTTAATACCAGTGAAACACATCAGTGCCTTAAACCACACATGCACATTTTTTTAAAATTTTAGCTACATGGAAAGAGAAATAAAATTATGTGTTTCAGATTGAAAAGAATGTTCTGTCTAACGCAAACCAAAATTTTGGTGGTTTCATTTCTGATGCTAAACAAAAAAATCATGGTTCATACAGCTTTAGTTACTAACCTGATAAGAGTTAAAGAAGGAATTGTGTAGACAGTACACAGGTTTTGCTTCTCCCAAGGCTGTGCAAGTTTGTTATCCAGAAAAGCAATGCCACAGAGAAACTTTGCAAACCTCAAGAAAAGAAAACAATTTAGGTACTAACATGTAACTGTGCATAACACATATGGGGCAAATTATCAGGAAATCTAAGCTAGCCTCACTCCAAATACTTCTGTATGATTTCACAGCAGCTGTTTCATGGAAAGCTTGAAATTTGTCCCACTCTTTATCCTAATTAGATACAAAACTAAAAGCCTCTTAATCCACAAATGACTGCTAAAACTGGAGAAAAAAGATGAAAGGATGAAAGTTAGGTCAGCTAATAAAAATAAAAATAAATATAGCAAATTACAATAACTGAATATTACTAAAGGTTAGTTCTTGGTATGCTGACTCAAAAAGAAAGACCCATTTAGGCATATCTGTCACATGTAATACTGAGCTTTGCCTTCATGAAAAAACATCTGTATATCTCAGTGCTAGGAACTTTTCATAGTGACTAATCTATAAACCAAGGAAACATATTGCTTTGGTTATACTTTTTAAATGGGCATATTGAAACTTATGAAAGAAGCAAAGAAGGTAATAAAACTCCTCCAGTTCCCCATCCAAATAACTATAATCACATTATTTATATTGCCTGCCATTCCATCATTATCATTACTACATTATGGTCAGAAAAATCAAATGCAAGAAACTTTTCTTTGCGTATGATAATAAAACATTTTGTTCAGATATTCCTGGTTAGAGCTGTAGCTTCCCTCACAGAAGTGCAACAGTATGGAGGTGAAGATAGAAAGCCATAAAGATCCCCAAATCCACAGAGATGCTACAAAGCCAGAAGGAATGGAAGAGTCACGATTCCGTGGGCAAACACTACCACCACCTAACAGATTTCATCTGAGAAGTACCTTTACTGAATGTCATGCTAACTTCCCACCCCACACAGGACCTCCTCCAGCAAAACATTTCTCATTTGTAGGAGGTTTTGAACAGCAAACTTCTACAAACTTCTCCCTGCAGCTTTCTGAAAGAAGCTGTCTCAGTTTCTCTCTTCCATCCTATTCAATGTTTAAGAGCGGCTGTGAAAGAGCAAAACACACAGCATGTGCGTAACTGGGAGAGGCAAAGAAAGATGCAAACACCTGCTGGGACTCTATTTAGCGTGTAACTCAAGGATTGCCTTGCAGAGGGCTGAAGGGGTTAAGCCTTTAACACTGTTTCTCTACACACACATGCACAGAATGTAATTTTTACCTCTGTAATGCAATGAGCTAAATATAGTTTACATAGCAAAGTACACATAAACATGAAGAGCAGTAGCACATATCTCTCTTGCATACATGCAAACCTTGGCTGTTGGAATAGCTGATGGAAAAGGGCACATCCAATTACTTCAGCGCAAAAGCCAAGTCTGACATGTAACAGCCAAGATGAACTGCATTTCCCTCTGCTGCCCTGCTGGTCATGGTTTATCTTGTCAGGAGGGCAAGCACACCCCTGAAGGGATGCATTCTTAGCCTACCAGTGATCCAGTTTACAACACTGACCCACAAAGAGTTACATTGGCACAATAAGCAGAAGAAAGGGGAAGAGAGGTCAGTAAACTGTGACATGAAATCGAGGTGTGGGCAGAAGCATGATGCAGAGTGATTCCCTTTGTCCCCTCTCTCTTTTTCTGTGCCACCATGGTCCTTTCTTTGATCTTCCTCCCAGCGCAGCCATAACATTGCTTTCAATTTCATTTCTCTAACTGCAGTTTGATTTAAGCATGTTTGCAAAAACTCTCCTGAGATTTTAGAATCACTGTTCCATGTCTCCTTATTCAAATAACAGTGGAGCCTACTCCTGAGGACCTAAGGCGTGATTTTTCATTACCTTGCAAACTCATTAATTGTTTACACCTGCATAAAATTCAGATGTTAAAGCATTATAAACTCAGATGGCTTAGGTATTAATGTTTGCACAAGAGGCAGAACGTCAAAGCAAGCAAAGCATGCCCTCCCTATCAGCAAAGACACACTCTGAGAAACACTGCACCACCTCCCCATGGCTGGAAGAATCTCCAATGATGGCATTTACATAAGCTCCCAGTAGTACCACACTTCATACAGTACAGCACAGCAAGCACACTGCAGTCCACTCCAAAGAAAGGCATTGCCAAAGGCAGCAGCAGCACGAAGGGGATGCGACTGAAAGCAGCATCAGGAATATGTCACTGAGGGTCAGTGGGGAAGCCACACACTCCTCATACACAACTGTGGCTTAGACAGGCAGAACTGTCTCAAGGATTCAACACTGTTTACAATTTCTCTGAGGCTCCTTTTTTTCCAGGTAAAAAACGTGTAGCAGTGCAGCCCAACATAACAAGTTCTGTTCAAAGCAAAAATGTCCATCTTTTTCCTAAACTTGCACATAATCTCACACTTTCTGTGGAACAAACTGAAATAAACTGTTTTTATAAAAACTTCTAATGGTTATCTGGTATCCATCACTGTCTATAGCAAAACAAGACTGATACTATATAGGATTATTCAGGTTGGAAGGATGGTCTCTTGTACATCCTCCTGCTCAAATCAGGGCCTTGGTGGCCCCTGGTTAACTCTGTTCAACTTGTTCATCTCTCTTGCACTGGAGACGCCCCCACAGCTGGACATGGTGCCTACACAGAGTATAACAAGTGCTGAGCTGAGAGGGATAATCACTTCCCTTGATCCATAGTTCTGCTCCTGTCAGTACAGCCCAGGACACTGATGCTGTCCCTCGCTGTTGGACACACTGCAGGCTGTGCCCACTCAGTGCCCAGGAGGACCTGGGGTAGTGGACCTCTAGACCTTCTCTATTCTCTCACACTAAGATTAAGTTTGCTCCAGTTCTGTGTGTGGTATTTTTCCAGTCAAGTGTTTAACACAGGGAAAACTCAGGCTCCCACACTTCTTTGGGATGATTATTCAGGCGGGTAATAACTGAACTCTCATACAGGAAATTTTTCCCAATATTGAGATTAAGTTTGTCTTATTTGCTCCATTTACTTAAAGCTGCAATTCATCCTTTATGCTAAATAATTCTTTTTCTTTCTCTCTTTAGGGGAGCTCCATCCTTCAAAAATTTGTGGGCTGTTCTATCCCTCGGGCTATATTAGTCACCACTTAGCCAAACTATACACATTTAGTTATTTTTATTAGGATCGTTAATTACTCTCAATCCCTTCCTCTGCACTCCCTGGTTTCTCAGTCTCTCTCTCAACATTGCAGCCCATGCTTCTGCATCATAACACTATAAAGAGGAACTTTCCTCTCTTCATCCCAGTGCTCCTGGAAATACAGACTGTAGTTTATCTCTTGCATACTGCATCTCTTCATCCCTATGTCTTCTTCAGTGTTATTGCTTCCCAATGCCAAATCTGGCTTCCCTCACCCAGACAACTAGCCCAGCTGGAGCAAAGCCCACAAATAAGATTAAGAGTTGGCTTTCACCAGCACCTCAAAATGTGTTAGCTTCTATTTAGTCATGGGTTTTTTTTAATTCATTGCTCTCTCTTTCAAGGTTTAGTAAAATGTTCGCTTTTGTAGTAATAAAAAGGCACAGTTTGAATGGTTTCTACATAGTTTCAGTAGTATCTAAAGCTACTGAATGTTAAGCATCTAAATACCTAAAATCTGTCTTAAATACTGTTAACACCATATTGTGCTCAAGCCAATACAGTTGAGAATTCAGAGACTGATACTTAGGAATCAATTTTCTTTCCATGGATGGTATTTTCAGTGCTGCATAGTTCAGTTCCAATAACCAGGTAGGTATAATTATGTCACACAACTGCTCTACTTTATTTTTAGAATTTCATTGATTCTGTCACCATGGGTGCTTTCTGTATGTTTTGGCTGTAAAAAAACCCCGTGACTTTTAAAAAATATGAGCAGTGCCCTGCTGCAACTAATGCTCTTAATAATGAGCTAGTGTTTAAGAAAAAAAACTGATTTTGTGCATTCAGTGAAGCACTGCCTCACCAAAACAACATGGATTCACTGCTGGTATCAGTGGCTTTGGTTTACACCACTAAAAGCTGTGAAATGCTAAGGAGATGACTTTGAATCACACTGACTTGAAAGATGAGTATAGAGGCAAGGACTGAGGAGCAGGTACATCACATATTCAATCAATGAATCAATCCTTCTCAGTGGATACGGCATATGTTGAGAGAGTGAGTAAAGAACAAATTCTTATCCCTTTCTCCACCCATGGGGCTTGGGGTGTTTTCTAGCCTTGGAGAGGTAAAGAGGGAGCATGAAATGGGAACTGACTTCTCTCCTTTGCCTTTGCATGAAGGCAAAGGAGCATCCTGCCCCACTTCTCCCACAGCCTTAGCCCACACCTACATAAATGATACTCAGAGGTCTCAGCAACATAAACAGTAAGAGAAGGCAAATCACAAGGCATGATAAGAAGAGAGATGGTGACATAAATACTCATCTGCTGAGCAGCCCTGGTGGTTAATGGAAAACATTTATCAGAAAAACAACTTCCACTCTTCCAGAGCAGCTTCGGCTAAGAGTATAGGAGCTGTATCTTGTGCACAGATGTCCATAGCTACTAAAATAACAGTCTCTGACTAGGATGAAATTGTGAAGCTCTACCTAAAGATAAATTTACTAGATCCAAATTTAACTGACAGGTCAACATATTCTTTACCAGGTGCTGCAACTTCAGAGTATGCCAGAAACATTATAAAGCTCAGAGGAGCCTTACCTGTATCAGTGAAGAACTTTGTTTTCCAATAACACTCTTAATGTTCTCATCACTATTTAAATAGTGTCTCAAAAGATCAACCAAATATTCTCCTCTATTGGCATAACATTCTTTCTCTAGCAGAAACCTGACTGTTCTGGCCATTTATGTTATGAAGTCCAAACATCAGTGACCTATCCTATGACCTAGCCAGTGCCCACTAACCTCTGATTTACCTTCAGATCCATGTCACATTTTATCTTCATGTACTAGTCTCTGTCTCTAAAAAAATCTCCTATGGCTTTTCTGGATCCTACCTTCCATGACTATAAAACTTTTATCCAATTACACTGGAGTTGTCTGTAAGTACAATGTGGCAAACTGTAATATATAAAAGCAATTGTTCCATTGCAGTTGGCTAAGTTGTAGAAGTCCTTTTGAAAAAGTGATCTGGGCTTTGTTGTTGTTGGGAAAAAAAAATATGTTTTTTTCCAAAATTAAGATTTTGTTCTGTCTAAAGTTAACAGTTTTTTAATCACCAATTGTATCAAAATTTTGGTCAATTTTTTTGCTACAAATCTGCTGTGAACAAGAATATTAAATAAAGAAGGTTAAACCTGAAGAAACAGGAAGGAGAAAGGCAGTTTAATGCTGTTCACAGCTTAGTATGTCCTCTATAGTTGAGGTACTATAATGTCAAACCTTGGTACTAAATCCAGACTGCTGACTAAATGCCATTCCAACCTAGCTGAGGACTTGCACTCAAAATATTTCTTTCATTTCTGCAGGGTATTTCTTCCCCTACCCTCGTCTGTTAGGGAAAAACTAACAGCGTGCAGCCACTGGTGTTGGTCAAGAAAAAGCTGTGCACCACTTGGTGAAGCTGATGATGCATGGATTGCTACTTACTCAAGAATCCAGACCAAATGAACCATGCAGTGCTGTACTAGAAGTCATAAGATGTGTTTATGCCTGTCCTGGCCCCCACACAATTTCTTGCATTTCCTCAGAAGCTACAAGCTGCTCATTATAAAGATAGTGAACTGAAGAAGTGTGAACTTGATCCAGAAGTTATTTCTGTTCTGCAACATCACACCAGTTCACTGCCACTTGATGGTGTGCCAGCACACATCCTGTTCTGCAGAAACCCTTTAACCATTTGATGCTAGTTTGGCTCTGCCTTCTGCAATGGTGCATCCTTTGCTTCATTAGCTGAAGTGGTTTTTGCTTCATATGAGCGTAGCTCTGACTTGGAAGGCATGACCACAGCAATATCTAGTAAGTCTGGACAGTGCTTGAAGTGTGACCACCATCTGGCTCCTCAGACATACTGTTCTAAACCGTAGTCCACAGCAGACCTACGACATTCCGTATTGCATGAGGGAGTGGGCAGCAGCATTTCATGTTCACCAGTCAAGCCACTTACAAACTAACAAGAATGGATCTTGAAGACCTTTTAGTGAATGAGGCTGATTTATACATTCTGCTCAATAACATGACCAGAATGTGAATACAAAAACTCCAGGACTAGGAAGACGTCAGCCAGAAATACCATGGGGAACCTATCAAAGGGCTTTGTTGTGAGAAAGGCATTCCATAGCATGAACATGATCCATGAATAATTAGATGAAAATTTTCTGCTGACAATCCCCATGGAAGATAAAAGAGGTGAAAAGAAAGAAAAACACGGAACTGTATTCAAAGGAAATTAAGAAAACAAGCAGAAATGCAACCTAAGGCAGTGCAAGATATCTAATTGTCACTTGAAAAATAATACTTCTATTCCATCTTTCTTCTTTTTTTAATTGGCAGGATCTGAGGCAAATGATTATAATAATCTAAATTCATTTACATTCTGAAAAGACTGTAGAAAAAGAAAGCAACCTTAGAATGAGTACTATAGCAGCAATCAGTGGAGATACTGTTTAGAGGTAACTAACCACAGCCTGTGGAGAACATTATTTGAGAGTTTATCATTAAAATGGATATAATTTTCATTTGGGAATGCCTTTCATTTAAAACAGAAGATACACTGCATGACTAGACTGAGTCTAGCTTCTGTGTTGGTTGGTCTATTAGTAAATTCACCAGACCTACACAATTCACTAAACAGTCTTAGTTTAAAAGAATAAAAATGCTGTTTGGGAAAGGGGTTTATATATAACTATTGGAGGGCCTTGGGGCACCCCTCAGGCAGCACAAATATGCTCTAACTCAGAAAGAAGCCCAAGAGCAAAAGTCACAGTTAGATTCCTTTTAGAAAGGTAGTTCTGACAGCAGCAACAAATAATTAGACAGCCAAATGCTGAGTCAGTAACCTCCTTTTGTCTCCACAGATCTGCACATAAATTCACATTTATGTCACCTCCAGTGAGGAGAAGTGCATAGAAAACAACTAGGTGTATACGTAATGCTGAACCATATGAATCTGATTTAGCTGTCCAAATAGTATCTCTAGCCTCTATACAGTCTGTGGAGTGATATAAACTCTTTATATAAACTCCTCTAAAAGACATTTAGAGTATCTCTATTTGGTCTCTCCTCTAAGCTGATGTCTGTTGGATTTCAGCTTCCCCATAAATGAAGGATTTCAGCAGCTGGCTTAGTAAGAATATCCTTCATCATGTACTGGTTTTGGCTGGAGTAGAGTTAACTTTCTTCAGAGTGGTTAGTTTGGGACTATGTTTTGGGGTTGTGCTGAACACCTGGTTGATAATATAGAGATGTTTTTGTTATTACTGAGCAGAGCTTACACAGAGCCAAGGCCTCTTCTGTTTTTCGTACTGCCACGCTGGTGAGGAGGCCGGGGGTGCATGAGGTGTTGGGAGGGGACACAGCCAGGACAGGTAACCCAAACTGACCAAAGGGATATTCCAGACCATATGGCATCATGCTCAGTGTATAAAGGAGTGGACAGAGTGGGGAGAAGAAGAAAGCGGGAGACATTTGGAGTGATGATATTTTTCCTCCCGAGTAACTGTTGTATGTGATGTGACCCTGCTCTCTTGGAGATGGCTGAACACCTGAATTAATTCCTTGCTTTGTTTTGCTTGTGCACACAGCTTTGCTTTTCCTATTATGCTGTCTTTATCTCAACTCGTAAGTTTTCTGACTTTTAGCCTTCCCATTCTCTCCCTGATCCCACTGGTGGAGGAGTGAGCGAGCAGCTGGGGCTTGGTTGCTGGCTGGGGCTAAACCACAACACATACAAATAAGTTTAATAGTACAGCATACAATTGATATGGCCTACTCCAGAGACCTGCAGAAAATCACAAGGCTATCACTTCTGTTCTTAGTTGCACATGCAGGTTTTCTTCACATTTTCAAATTTAGAAACAGCTCTAAGTATCTGCTGCCCTCTATAATCACTTTTCCAAAACATGTTTTTCAAAAATCTGTTTTCATTTTCTGACTCAAAATGAATTTTTTCTTCCACATTGGTCCTTAATCAAATGTATGCCCACATCTCAAAAAGCAAAATATTTAGTTTTCATGATTAGACAACCAAATATTTATTCATAAGCACACCCACCAGGAACAGGAACATACGTAATCACTGATTTTTATCCTAGTTAGTACTTCCATTCCCGGGCCACTGACAACTAACCAATGAACTTTCAAGTGAGCATTGTAACTTCAAAACATCAGAACTAGCTACAGAGAACATGCTTTTCAGCAGTCTGTTCCAGTCCTGTTGGGGCTTGGACTGTAAGTCCATGGGAATCAAGGAGTATTCAGAGGAAATGTAAGTAGGAGACATCATAGCATCTGATATGCCAGTGACATGAAGTCCACTACACTGGGGACGTGCAAAAGGCAAGGAGACAACCAGAACACGTGAAGAGAGTAAGGGTAAGAAGTGCCAGGATATGAATGATAAATCACAGTAGAGGCAAGTAGAGGTAACTGACTGAAAAAGAAATCATGAAGGAGCACTGAAAATGTGTCAAAATGCAATTCATCATTGAGTACCCTGCTGTCCACTGGTGCTGCCATTATCTGCCTGATCCAGAAAAACTTATCTGCTGAAGTTATAATGCATATTGCATGCACAGAGCTTTCCCACAACAGACAACCAGACCAACCTCTCTGCAGAAATTTCTTCCCATAGAAATCTTTCATCATGAACTCCCTTTGCACATGGAAAAACCTTTCAGCAGCAAAATCCACCCACAGTGAATGAAAAGATTTGCCAGAAGTTTGAAGAAAATTCCACGTGCAATTGTCTGCATTTTCAAAATCATTCTTTGTAGACAGCCACAAGTGTAAACCACTCAAAGGCAAATTAAGTTTGCAATAAGCACAAGTTTCCATCAGTTATATCTTTCTTTTCTGGTCACTTCTTTACATGAATAACAGTGTCAGCAGATAGAACTTATTTATTTATTTTTGTATTCTGAAAACCTGCCTCAAAAAGTTCTAATCTCCTATGTACTAACAGATCCAAGTTTTCCTACCACAGCTGACTGTACCTAAGCCATTTTTGACAGATGCTTGACCATTCTGCTCTTAAAGATATCCCTTGATGGCAACTCCACAACTTTCCTAGGTCATCTACCACAGTGTTCCATTATCCTTACAATATAGGAAGTTTTTCAATTGTCCTATCTGAAATATCCTTGCTATAATCTGTCCCATGCATCACAACAATGGTGGAGATATTCTCTACTACTTTTTTAGACCATTATTGAATCATTTCTCAGTCTTCTTTGTAAATAGCTCTGTTTCTTTCAGTGAATCCTAGGAAATTTCACTTTTTAGATATGCTCCCTTCTCTCCTCTATCCTTTTCCTCTCATCCACCTCTTGCTGGAAGCAAAGAGCCCAGAGACATGACCTTTCCCATCACAGCTAAAGGTTTGGTTGTAACTATCAATGCTTTTCTGTTGCCCCATTGTGTGTAAACACAATTTACAGTGTGTTTACAGTGACTGTAAACACAGAAAAAGAAAACACAGCCCTCAACTTCAGATTCATGAGAGGTAAAAAGAGACTGGCAGTAAATATGGAAGTGGTGAGGGTTTTTTTCAAAATTGCTTAAGACATTCTTGTATACCCCTATAATCTGGTGCTTTAATTTCCTAAACCCAAACCTGTCACTGCTTGGGCCCATGCCTGTCCATGTTACAGGTCCATAAGGTCCATAAGGAAAGAGCAGGCTGTGGGAGATGAGGGTGATTTCATCACTAATCACTTTTCTTATGCTTTCTTCTTTTTCACACTTCTGGAGTGTTATCTCATTCTTTCAAGCCAACTGTTTTAACTTTGGAAACACTACCTGCACTGTTCAAAGTTTCAAGACATAAATCTTAGAAGAAGAAAATAATTGCTGCTCTTAAGATTAAAAACAGCTCTGCATCTTTTCCACTGACAATGTGCCTATGAAGCAAGCACAGTTTAGACTGTAGCATAACCTCCTGTGGTAAAAACTCAGTGTTGCCTTGGTGGGTTACATACCATTTAATGTTTTCAATACGTCACCACAGTAAAGTTTTAACTTTTTTTTTTTCCTAAATGGGCAGTCTCAGCCCAACCAAATGCACTGTTTGTAAACACAAAGCTCATTTCTACTTGTTGCCTGCAAGTAGACACACTGCAGCCCTGGGGTAAGCTGTAAGCCAAGTCAGAAAGCCTTTATATTCAATTAGTAGCTTTACTTTTCCTCTTGGATTTGTAGGTGCAGAAACCAATTTAGGATGAGAATGAGCAGAATCCTTGGAGCTGTCAGGAGTATGGCAGGTCACTAAGCAGAATTCAGTTTGACAGAAACCATTCAAAGAAAATACTGAACTCATTTCCCCACCCTTGGCTGTCCCAGTCACCTTTGCATGCAGGGCTTCCAGGTCCCCTTTTCTCCCGTTTCCAGTTATTCCTCTTCTCATATTGTGCTTGATCAACAGTTATTCCTCTTCTCATATTGTGCTTGATCAACAGCACAAACACATGTACTGTAGAAAGGGTACTAAGGAAACTAATTGGAGGAATGCACATCATTATTTACTTGTTCAATGTTCTTACATATATTTTTCATTAAATAATTATCTGTTTCATTAACTTGAATTGGAATTAAAGCAGTATTGACAACTTCTCTTACTTATGTTAACCACATGGCGGTTTATTCCAGTGGACACTGAGAGCGCACAGACTACAAGCCATGGTAAGAAAAGAAAGGGGAAAAACCCACAACATTTAAGTCCTTATATTACTCCTAATTTTTCAAATTTTAAAATACTCTTTGATTTGTTTAATAATTGGTGAAGTAGTAACACCAGAATTTTGGGGAATCTTCAGACATCAGTCTGATAGGATTTTTCCTGCCTCAGACCAATACAATAATAAGAAAGACCTATCTCAATATTAATTTTTATCAAGCACCCAGTCTACACACTAACAGAATCTATCATATTAGGCCTCAATGTTATAATCTTCCAAGCATCTGAAATTGCATTACATCTAAATGGAATAACCAATAAAACATGCCACTTAGCTCTGGTTCTTTTTGAGAATGACACTAATTTATATTTCCAGAATACCAATTACATTGCTAGACCACAATTAACCAATACAGTGGAACGATCCATAACATGTAGGTGGAGAAATTACCTGAAATTTCATTTCAGATCAATTTGTAGCCTTGGAAGAATACTGCTAGGATCTTCAGCACTCACTGAAGGCATATTCTCCAGAATAGCCTGTGTGTGCCAGGAATACCTAAAGTATGAAGGACACAACATCTACAAGCCTCTGAAGGGCTTGAGAGAGACTAAAAACAGGGCTCTTTTTACCCCTTCCCTGCACTATTTGGTACAATGCCTCCAGCTTTTCTTGCAGTCACAGACTGCCAGAGAAATTCTTCCTGGGAGGACTAATTTTTTTTTCAATGTCTTTTGTAAGCAGGGTTGGTCAAAAACAATTCTTGAGGAAAAGATCTAGCTCAAAATTTTATTTTTAAGTAAATGTAAGTGGTTAGGATCTTCTACTAGAAATTTTTCCTTCACGGAAGGCAAACACAGTTTTCTACCATCAATAATACCTAGTCCAGGTATAGAATTAACCCACATAAAAGATTAATGAAGAAATCACTGTTCTGATGAGGCAAAATTCCAACTAGTTTCCAGTTTCTTTTTCTTTTTTTTTTGCAAATCTTTCTTTTTATAGGTTTCATTTTTTGTTGTTTTTTTTTTTCTTTATTTACAGAAGAGATAGGGTTACTGCTTCTTTAAAAAAAAAATTAATTGGAAATATAAATTCTAACCTAAATTTTAGACAGCAATAAAACATTTTAAATTTTCTTCAAAAATGTCATGTCTATATGCACTGCTTTTCAGACAAGTCCTGTTCACAGCTGCTCTGGAAATAAAGGCGTGCTACAAAAAATAGCACACCTTTGTGCAATCTTTTATGTACTATGCTTGCTTTAATGCCCAAGATCACATCTCTCCTTTCAGTGGCTGAATTCAAAAAGTAACAAAACCTACCTCTTATACACAGTTAATAGACTAATTCCTTTAGCTCAAGCAACAAAATGGGCTTTCTAAATCCCAAACCTTCCACTGCTTAATAACCACTCTGTAAACTCAGTCAATCTTTTAGTATTTCAGGACAATTTAACCATCACAGATCAGCAGTAGCACTGATACAGAGACTCTCGCAGCGACTTTCTGCCCTGCCATCCCAGACTCACCTAAGCTAGAAGCCCTGGAGCTTCACGAAACTCCTGACACCCACCACAAGTGCCCTTGAAGCACAATACATCAGCTGCTGCTGGAATCAGTCACAGAAGGACCCCTGGAGCTGACAAGCCAGACTCAAGTTGACATGCCTGCACATGAGCCGCTCAGGCAATGCTTCCTACATCTCTTAAGTTCTTGGAAGCAATCTTAGCTGCAGTGAAGAGCAGCCCAGATGGATACTGTGGCGGAGCAATAACCCTGGCCTCCTACCTGCTCCACAGAAGTCAGCACTGGATTAGTGACTCCTGCACAAAGCTATCCAGATTGTGGAGGAGAGGGCTGTGGGTTATGGTCACTCAGCTGTCTCCCCTTACTACCGCATTATCTGGGTTTTTCAGAGTGTTTCAGTTCCCCTCTTATCTTGTGTAATGGAGAATCAACTATAACACAGAATTACGTCAAATGCTGGTAAAAGCATTCATGAGCTACATGATACCTCTCTCTTACTGTCAGTTTCCAAATACAGCAAGCAATATTATTCCTTCCAAAACATGTATGCATGAAGTAACAGGCCAGTTCAACTGGATGTTTGGGTCAGGAGTATGTACCAGTGTAAATGGCTGTGTGCTGGCATATGCTTGTGTGCGTGCATGTGCACAAGCTCATATGCACTAACTCTTCAGCTAATTAATTTTCTCAAAAATAGCTCATTATATTGTAAACTGTGTTGTGCTGACACTAACCATGGCAACAGCCAAATGTATAAAAAGTATACAAACACTTCTTTCAAGGCACAGTCTGTGTTTGAATCCGCCTTTTTAAAGCTTGTATGAAAACAGTGGGATGCAATAATACAACCCCAATTTATGAAATTCTGAAAAATAGAAGACTTGAGTACGTTTCTGAAGAAGCAATTTTTTTGTATTAAAGTCAAAAGCATCATCCTAGAATCCTGTCTGACCCCCTGCATAACACAGGCCACAGAAACTCACTCAGCAAGTACTGCTACGAGCCCACACCTTCTGTTGAGATACTTTGTATTGTTTAAATATGTTAGGGGGAAAAAAAATCATTCACTGCTGAAGTCTTTTCCAGTCTTCTAAGACTGACAGCACTGAGCCTCATTCTTCTACTCTGTGCAGATTCTTGGAACGTTGATGGGATACATATGTTCCCAAGTAGTTCATTAATATGCATGAAAACCAAATCGAAGATGACACTACCAACAAGCACAAATAGTATCTGCTGTAATACACAAGATGACTGTAAATCCAGTTTTACTGGGCATGAACCATAAAATGCACTATACATGCATTAAAACATGCTCAAATATTTGCCTAAGGCATTTTATACGATAAAAACCTCATAATTTTAACAAGAAATTATGTCCAAAAAAATGTTGAGTCATCTATATATGGTCCACAACAAACCAAATTGAACACATTTGTGTGGAGAACGTTATCCTCTTCACATGTGGGATCTTTTTTAATTAAATGGAAAAATTTAAAAACTTGCCAACGGAAAGGGAAGAATTTAATTTGAAGTTTCATTAAGGAGCTTGCTTTCACAGCTAAGACTAAGGAAAATGGCTAGTAGTCCCAGCTGTGTGCATATTATACAGAAACAAACAAAAAAAATTAATAATTAAAAAACAAATAAAGGAAAAGGCGTGCCAGCAAAGCTAACATTTTTGGCATCCACTTGACATGCTTATAAAGCATGAAGCAATTACCTACTCTATCTCTTGGGGCTAGAGCATGTTTTTGTAGCTTCATGAGCTCACAAATGCTTCAGAATGTAGCAACTTATCTTTTCTAATTCATCATTATCCCAGAGTTGGGCAGCAGTCTGTCTCTACTGTGATGGAGTTTGAGGATGACATAGGCCACAAGTTACTCCTGGATATTTTTCTGTGCGTTCTAAAAGAAAATCAAGTCAGTTGGTACTAATGAAGCTGCTGGCAATAATACCAAAAGCACTGCCAACATGCTCGAGGCATTCAATATGTTAACAGGTAGTAGGCCACATGCATTCACATTAATTCTGTTGAATTTACCTTTCATATTATTAGGAGTTCAGAAAAAAAATAGCTTTTCTCTCATTGGCATCATCAGCACTATCACCATCCCACACACACACACACAATCCAGAAAGTTTAAAAAGCCTAAGAAAGAAACGACCCCCAGAGTATCAGCATACACCACACCTACAAACTGCAGGCAAGGACCAAGCTGTCAAGACATTTCATCTACCTACAGATGATTTCCTGCCCTCCTTGTTTTCTCACAGGGCCTTCAGCCAGGGGCAGGGAGTAGGCTCTAGGAAGATCAATTGTTTTAGCATCATCAGACAACTCCTGTCCACTCTTTTCCCCACAAGGGCTCTGCTGCCTCTCCCTGTCACATGGCCTGATGTACATCCATCATATGAACAAGACACAGGTCAGCATTGTAAAATGATGGGTGAAATGTACAGGCTGATCTTGGGATAGAAACCTGTTTAGTCACATGAGGGGGACGCTACATCAAGCCACAGGTACCTGCAAAAGACAATGGGCATCGTCGCTATCCAGGCACCAGCAAGACATGATAAACCTTTGGATACCGACTTTTGACTGCTTGGTATGTTGTCATCTTCTCATACTTCTTCACATTGGTACAAGCAAAGGGAACACGCAAATCGCTCTCCAAGTCAACAGGCTTCAGACAATATTCTTGCTACATTTGTAGGCAAAGCTTTCTCTTTGAACAGAGGCAGAGAGAGAAGTATTTCATGAATCCAGTAAGTTTTCTTGCTTAAATACATTAAAGGGGACAAAAATAGTAAGTTTAGATCTCTGAAGATCCAAGGACAATTCACTTTACTTGGGTGAAAGGCTAATTTTTTAAGAATAACCAGCAATACGAATAAGTAAGGCATTACTTCTCACACTGTCTAACACAATTACACAACATCTACTTACAGAACGCTGCCACAGGACTTTCATCCACCTGCGCTGCTCTATTCAGAAGAAGAAACATCATATCTTCTCTATGTATTTCTATACTGAAATGATCCCATTAGGCTAGTAGCAATGTTAGCACTAAGAACAGAAGTTAATTCCAAATCATATACCCAACTCTTGCCAATCTCTATTTTGAAATAGCTTTTCCTGTTGTTCAGAATTGCTTCAATATATAACAGTCTGTGCTAAGGGAAAATAGGAATTTCCTGCTGTTGTTAATATACACCAGAGATCTACCATAGACAGAAATTACACTAAAAAACCACGATGAAAATATCTGGCAGTGCACCCCTTATTGGGTGGCATCTACTTGTTATGATTTTAACTAAAATCTGCTTTCCTTAAATATCTTAAAATCTCCCTACCTAAGCCATTACAGCCTTCTTAGTCATTGCTCCTCACCTGTCTGTTATCATTATTTAAATAAGTGATCAAGTGTAAAAGCACTGGAGTAAATCGGCAGTTGAGGGTGAAAATGCAAATGCTGTGGTTATCAGAGCTAACAGAGCCAGCCTGCCTGCAAGCCTCTGCATGAACAGTGGGATGACTTGTTCACCGAAGCTTGGGAAGGGTCCATCGCGTCAAGCCCCAACAGACTGTACTCCTTCATTCTCACGATTAACATCCAGGATGGTTTGGGTTTCGTTGGTTTTTTACTTGGTTGGTTTTGGGGCTTTGGGCTTTGTCTTTGTTTTTAGGGAATAAGAACGTACCTGAACAGGTAAGATGAAGTTCACTAGCTGCTAGCTACAAAAATGTGGTACTGTGGGGTCTAGGGAGCTGTTTTTTAAAATAAGGGCTCCAAAGAGACACAGCATCCCCATAGTGAGGAAAATCACCCAATCCTATCCACAGTAATGGAACATGATTCACCTTGATCCCAGTTTATGCATCTGGGCACTGGCTCTGCACTGGACTCCTGTTGTTTCTGTCCCATCTTTAAATACTTTGTTTTAAGGCAAAACGAAATGTCAGCAACTGAAAAGCATAATGTCTAGAAAACAATTTCCTTCCCCTTTTACAGGCTCATTTCAACAGCTCCACAGAAGTACCAACTTAAATTCATTCACGCAGCGTAACCACCAGCCATAGCAATTCTCTCTTCTCATTCTCTCCAGTGGTTGCTCCAGACAAACAGGCTTTAGTTATGGTTCACAGACTGTTTGCCCCATGCTCCTCTTCATCATAGTTTCATTTCTAATGAAGGTTTCAACACTGCTAAAGTGAAAGATAATCTGCTACTGAATTTCTAATTAAGCATACAAAGCTGATGGTGTTAACCTGAACATCTCTTCCTGACTTTTCACTTTAGAGGCCTTTAAGGTTTCCAATTCAATTTCTGTCCTCTCCAATGACACAAGAATAATGAGGTTGAAAATGCAAGTAGTGCAATATGACACACATCCTCAATGGTAACACAGTACTGAGGGTAAGATGTAAGTGGCAGAAAAAAACCCTGCGAAAAGAGAAAGACCAAGGCAAAAAGAACTTCAATGACCAAAGATACAGACATATTTTCATTTTAGTCTCCCATATGACCCATGGTAAAATATAGGCAGGCTTGAAGTCACTGCATTTCTCTTTTTTCAAAAGACACTTTCTCCATTTGAAAAGGTGTGTAAATTGATCTGCTGATCTTTCTGTGCTTGGCTGTTCCATATAGGATGTATACAGAATTGTCTTCTGTGTGTTTACTGCATCAGTATCTTCTGTGTTCTGAAATCTTAATGTTTTTCTAAACCTGTAGATTTGGTAAACTTTTATGATGTTAAGAGTTCTGTAAATTTCTTCATTTCCCTCCCAAATTATCTGGCCATGAAGTGCAACCCTATAACATGAAGGGAGTGTAAATTACATGAAAACACCACCTATGTGTTGTATAAGAATTGTTTTGTTTGCAGCCTTGACATAATGAGAAAACACAGGTCGACAGGTGAAGTTTGTTTGTTTTCCTCTACTAGATGTGTCCCTATAAGGTATCAAAAAACACTGAATACCCTGAAAACTCTAAGGAGTCTTGAGTAACTGGACTTTGGTGCTGGGGTTCGCCTTGGAAATTCTATACCTGTTATGGGAAAGCTGTGCTCGCGTACAGTTCAAACCAGTCATTATGCACATGCTAACCTCTACTTCAGCTCATGTGCACAGTCTAATGGCTGGCTTTGCACAATGGCCAAGATGTAAAGTAAGATACAACACCCCTAGATTAGATCTCTTAAAAAGAAATCAGAGCTTTTATATTAGTGGTATCTAAAATATTATCATATCCTAAATCAATGAAAAGCACTATTGCATCACAGATACCACTGTCTGGAATGCATAAATATATGTGAAATATTTTAACAGAAAATACTGCACTTCCAGCCCCAGAGCCATAGCTTGGTCATATATTACTTGAATGTACAACAAAGGTGCAATATAATCTACAAGAGAGAGAATATATTTGTATTAAGGGATGGTGGGCCGTATGACGAATCTGTCCTTTGTGTTTCCGTCCACAATCCAAAGCTCTGACTAAATTTAAAAAGTTAATAATAGCTTCAAACTGGATAGGACACTGCTGCTGTATTTTCAGAATTTCAGAGCGAAGTGCAACGGACAACAAAATTCACCACTTTTAGAACAGGTACTCTCTATATTTACATTTATATTGAAACATATAGGAAACAGTAAGCATACTGATCATACAGTGCTACAGTCTGTATTGTTATCTCGCCTTTCACTTACTCTGATATAAAGTTTTATCTTACAAAGTACATATTATTTATACTATGGCATATTTAATAACATGATGCAAATCTGAAGCTTAGAAAGTAGAGAAAAATAGTGCAGGCACTTCAGTGTTACAATAAGGAATTTTTTTTCTTTAAGAAAAGTTTTCACTCAATCCTGTGGTAAACTTTTTATAATTTGAAAAACATTCGTAATTTCACATTTTTTCCCAAATACAATATAAGCCTAAGAGAATGCAGGCACATACATCAATTTATTATGTTACCAATTAAGGACACAGTTCTACATCTCTTCTACAAAGAATGTATACAACTAGAGGGTATTTTTTTCAAGTCATACTTCATTGGGCTTTTTATCCTCTTCTCATGGGAAATTCCCATCAAGTATAATAAGGATGAAACCAATAAAGTTTGAAAGAAATTAAACAAACTCCATAGAAATTACTCTAAACATCATATGGGTCATAGGAGAGTTCAAAAAAATATTTATGTTGTTAACTGAATTCTATAGCAGAGAGGCATTACCCTAATAAATCCGATGAGCTGCTTTAAGAGTGCTATGAATAGGATATAGCCCTCCATCAAATTCTACAGGACTTTTTAATCAATGAAACAAATACCCCAGCTCTCCACAGAAGCAATGCAAGAGGAGAATGCACACAAGAGCACTAGAAAGTGTTGTAGAAAAATAATTCATTTTAGCTTCATATTTTTGTGGGTTTTTACATAGAGCAGTGCAAGTGAAGGCAGGAAAGAAGCAGGGGGAAAAGCCAATCTTGTGATTGTGAGTTAAAGCTCACTTTTTGCACCTTAGTAGCTGATAGGAAATGATGAACTATATAATAAATGAATGAAGAATTTAAAAATGTTATGGATGGAAAATCAGCAGTGAAAAGGAGGACACAAGATATGAGGTTTATTAGCATAAGAAAATACTGAGTAGGCAATAATCCAAAGGCATTCATGCTGATCCTTATTCTATGGGTCTCAATCAGACAAAATTCTTAAGGAAGAATGAACATTTTTTGTCAGTTGTTTTTATTTGGTGGAGAGTGGAGGAGAACAGGGAAGGGAATTCCTAGTTTCCTTTTCTAGCTGGAAAAGTATGTTTGACCAGAAGAGAGTCAGTACAACCAAAAGGCTCTTTTAAAAGCCAAGAATTCGAGTATACTATGAGAATTATAAATGCAGAAAAGGAGCTATTGAAAGAATGTTTCTGATGGCTTTTCTGCTTTCAAATGCAAAGTGCTTGTCTTGGAAATGATAAATTGAGACAATACTTTCAGGCTCCCTTGGTGCCATTCCATCCAATCATACAGGGTGACATTTCTTTGATTTCCACTCCAAGACTTCATTACATCTCATTTAATTTCTCACCAAAAAGAACTGAGAAGGGAATAATTCAGTTAGTGTACAATATATTTTTCTATGTCTACATCTGTGTTCCATGTATATTAATAATCGACATGTACATGTAACTTGACAAAATGATCAAACATTCTCATTTTAGTCTCTGGAAATCAAACTGTAGTCTTTATGTTATATTTTAAATAAACTGTGATTAAAATTACTACAGCCTAATAATAGCAAAAAAATAGCATCTGACAGTTTTGGTTCTGGTGTTTGAAACTGCCAACCCAACCTTCAGCAACCTCTCCGTGAGGTTCTGGCCTAGCCCACACAAGCTGTCTCTGATGAACACAAAAGGGTGAGTACCATAAAATCTACGTGGCAGTACAGGCACTTTCTCATAGTCTCATTCAGAACTAATGTGGCCTATTATGAGGTTGCTGAGTGAAACAGCCACTGTGAACAACCAGTAGAGGGACCTGTAGAGTATTTATGACAGTAACAGTCTCAATACTACAGCATTATCATCTTCCTTCTTCTGGACAACTGTCAGAAACACATTTGAACAGACCTCTTGTCCATTTATCCACTAAAAATGTTTTCTGCTGGAATACTTCATTGCCTCTTGCATTCACAATGCAGGCTTGTGTTACCCATCCTCAGAGCTTTTGCAGCATTTTTTCAAAATCCAGTGAAGCATATATTACAAAGGAAAAAAAGTAAAGCAAGAGTGCTGCGCTAACTACTAACACTGTAGGACTGCAATTCAGAGAGGATTACCAATTTCTTAGCATGGCCTTTACAGACACTGTGTCTTACAGTTTATTATAGAGATTGTTCTGAAGCCATCATCGTCAAATGTAGACATACTGGAATTAAATTGAAAGGCATTTAACAGATGAGCTCTCCAGTACAAAGATTCACACCACATCAAAAAGCAAAAATACATTTATCTTCACTTTGTTTTTGCCTATTGCTATGTCTCAGCATATTGATTGTTCTGCTTCTCCATCATAACATCCTACCAAATCTGCGAAGCAGCTTCCACAAACACAGTTCTCTTTTACTAGGACTTGTTAAGCACCCACTGTGATAGCAGCAGACCATGACCCACACCAAAGAAAAAACAAAATGGTGTGTGAAAGTTCATAATGTCAGCAAATATCCATGACTGTATTGGTTTTCTCACTTTTTTTTTTCCAGAAAAGCTTCACAGATGTTTCCTCATTCTGCAGGAGTCATGTTGTTGATTCATCAGCATCCTTTTACACCTGCATCCCTCCTGCTGCCTCCTGTGGTGCCACTGCAGAGCCCATGCTAATAAGCCCAGCAGATGTATTAGCCTGGGCTTTGCCACATATCCAGCTTCTTGTGTGGTTGTGTATCACCAGGACAGCAGGCAGTCCCAGCTGGGAATGGGTAAATAACACAAAAGTTTGATTCAGCTCCTCAAATTATTTTTTCCTACAATGTACTTCATCATTGAGCCTCCATATTTTCTTCTTTTGCTAATTCTTAAAGATTACAGTCATGGTTCTACAATGTCTGCATATTCTCCATTTACTCAGCAGTACAATTTTCTCTGACTGGGATAAAAGCACAAAGTATATTTCTCTTGACCTACCTAAATCACTGTCTAGTGAGTTCATGCCGGCATTCCTGCGAATGCTGGAAGGACAGATTATACTCAATCTAGTTAAAATGGCCTATAGAGGCAAATTAGACCCTCATGTAACCTTAAACAAACATGAAATGGCGTAATGGCTTGATGTCATTTCACTGATTTGCACCATTTACCTGCTGTTTTCCATCTGGTTCTGAGTGCTTTAAAACAAATTTATCAATTTGTGAAACCATTGCTTGATGCACTTTTTTACTTGGTGCTCCTCCCTGAAAGAAACACTTTTCCTATTGGAAGATCCTTGTTCAGAAATCACTGAAGTAACATGCTTAACATTTTAAAGCCCAACTACAAACTCCGACAAGTGCTTCATTTAAAGTCCATGCCTCAGTAGCCTAAAGTATATGAAATACGTAGTGCCTGAGTCATGCAGAGTCTGAGTCACTGAAAAAAATATAATAAAAGCAACTGGCTTTTATTCCTCTACCTCTGATACATGCTTATGCTACGCAGAAAATGGGAACACTACGAACACAGATACTCCAGTGTGAAACTGTTAAGAGTCACAAGACATGCACAGAGACAGCACGTACATAGCCCTGGTTTCATCTGCTCGATGGAAACTAAAAACGTGAGCTCACACAGAAATTCAAGTACTTTAGCTCATGTACAGTTCCAGCAACACAGATCTAATGGCACCACCTTGCAGCAAGCTGAGAGAATTATTTATTGTCACTGTTCAATTGCCTTGGGAACCTGACAGCTGTCATTGAGAGGTAGCAAATATATAGTACAGTATATTTCATTTTTCTAAAAGAACTATATTAAAATTAGTTGGGTTATCTGGTTAAAGCATCCAGAAGTAGGGTGATAAAAGAGTTCAGACTTCAGCTATCAAGAGCTCTCTGCTCAGTCTTTAAAGCCACCTTCTGTTTTGTACAGAGTACACTGTTACTCCATAGCCGTCCTGCAGAAGAACGAGAGTGATCAGATTACGAGTCGTTTTTTGCATATCAGTTTTATGCTGGAGGTAGATCAAGACAGCAACTAATCTGACCCTACAGAATTAAATCAGAGAAGCTGTAAAGTGCAAGAAGCAGGAAAAACCCACCAAATATAAGATGCTATCAGAAAGAATATCAGGCTCGTTAGCAAAACAAGAGAAAAGAGCAGCTACCTACTGAAGAAATGCCAGCCTCCTCAGATGCAGGTTCCTTTCCTCAGAACATCCAGAATGTAGGATGTAGTGGAGACCAATATATGAAAGATTTCAATCTATGGAGAAAGCTGGAGACAAATGGCAGCAGGTGCCTAAGCAAGATCCTAATATCAGCATGTGAACAGTGCAGCAGACTGTGTCCTATGAGTAGGAGGATAAGCTGCTAACTTTAAAAGATTTACAAGGAAAGGAGGTCTCAGAAAGAACACAGAGACCTTTTGCTGTTTTATCTCTTTTCTTGCTATTCATCTTTCAGTGAATTAACAGTATACTTGTCCTTAATAGGTACTTTTGGATCATAGTCAACCAATGCTCTCAGAGAGAAGATGCTTCTCTGATGGCCAACACAACTTAGCCTTTCCTATGACAGGCAGCAAAAGCTAGCTCCAGTCCAAGGAGCCTCCCTAGCAGAGTTAATCCATAGCAACCCACCTGGACATAGGCAGATGGTGCCATGTTTGTCATCATGCTTATGAGCCACTCAACACTGGGCAGACAACTGCTCATGACAGACAACTGCTCCCAGCACCTCTCACTGCAGATTTTAAGCATTATTCTTCCTCTGACAGCAGCTTTGTAGTTTCTCCTCTTCTCTAGCACTGGCTTTGGTGCTTGTTCAAATCCTTCTCACCGGCAGACCTAACTAAACCCAGCCAGTAGTTTTCTGCTAACACAGCTCAGTGCTAAAACAGCAGCCATGACAAAGAGAAACAAACACAGTGCTTTGTACTTACAACCCACTATTCTGCAATTGCTTTCTGTCTTTAAGAGACTCTGAAAAAAACCACAGCTTTTATTATTTATGGCTTGGCCCTTCAAAAATTTGCAAGTTTTCTGTAGACGTTTAAAACTAATCTTTGGACACCCTCTGGATATAGAGAAGATTCTTTCCAAACCATCAGTTGACAAGGAATCAAATACTTCTTTTGATTACTTCAATGGCCGTTGAAATGGGGTGGTGTGCCCACAGTGGCACATTGTGGAAATGTTCCATCACCATCTATGGATAGAAAACAGCACAAAATAGCTGCATGTTGGACTTTTTTTTCCATTTTATGCCTATTCTTTAAAAACTCGAATCACTACTCACCACTTCAGACATTCCATTCCAGACACTTCTCATCCTTACAAATATGACATGTTTTTCACAGTTTGTTTGTTGAGTTGGTTTTTTTAAAGAAATTATATATACACTGAAACATGTCCATTTCTTGGTCAAGGGAATTAGCCATTTTTCTGTAAAGTGACTTCACAAGGTCTTCACAAGACTATCACTGTCTTGTACATAGTCTTTTTAGCTTTAAAGATCAAACGTCCCGGATGAATGCACACAGCATACACACCACCATGGGACATGAAAAGAAGCATGAACCAGCTTCTGCTGTGAAATAAATTGAAAATTTTTGGCTTTTTAAGGTATAATTGCAGCTTTTTCTTCAGATGCAATAAAAACAGGTTTAAACATTACCCTTTGTCTGCCTTTGTCTTTACTCCAGAAACACCATTTCTATTTCTCACACAGTAGTGACAACTGAGCCGGATTACTTTATGTTACTGCACATCTGTCATGATGTTTAAGGATAAGAAATATTTAACCTGTAAGCAGCTTCTCAGAGTCATTTTCTCCAGCTGATATGTCACTTGCAACAGTTATTAATTAGTTTCATGACCCTGACAGATCTAGAAGACTCAGCAAGTCTCCCCCAACTACCTGAAATACTGTTTAGGAACTGAATTTTCAAAAGTGGTTTCTTATTCCCTTTGAGAAATGGTTACATGATTGATTTCTGAGTTGGCACTGAAATGGTTGGAGAAGGAAGCCCAGTAAATAACCCCCAAACAAATATCCTGTGCAATGAATGGACAAGTTAGCCAGGGGTTTCATGCATCAATTATTTTCTTTGCATATCATTCATACTGGTAAACCCTGACCCTTCTAGCTGTTTCCACTCTGAAATGTTGCTAAAAGAGGCAGCATTAGATTCCTTCTTCACTGTTCTCTAATGACCCTGTTTTCAAATTCACAAGAGTATTATTCTCCCATTGCCAATCTAAAATGCTGAAGCTGAAAGAAAACTGTGTCCTTTCTGACTCACTTGTTCAGCGCCAAAGGGAGCTCTGGTACCGGTGAGCAGCCTTGTGCCTCCTGCTTTCACACAAAGGGTACACACACGGCTCTTTGCTTCCTGAAGAAAAACCTGCATGTGTGGGCTAAAGAAACTCTCTCTCCCATGGCTCTATGAGCTCTGTAATGCTAATGGAACTTAAAATGGGACTGATAATATTTTCAGTCGTGGTTCCAAGAGGCTACATTTTTATAAAGGAAACCATGTTCAACTATTCAGCAGTTCTGGCCATGATTTCTTGCTGCTCAGTAAGCGTCCTTGCAGGTGCAAGGGAGGCTCTGCTGAAAACCACGCTGATACAGATAGTGCTGCCTGATCAGCCTACAGAAAAAGCTGACGTCAGATAGGGGTCTGTCAGTTAGCAGAACAATGATGCACAATCAATGTATTAACAACAAGGGCAGAACTATAGAATTATGTGCTTACAGTACTCCATTTACCATACACTAGCCCACAGGCAGACAGACAGCAATAAATCCACAGCATTTTTAAATTCTTATCTGCAGAACTAAAACGTATACAGGGGGGACCCAGAGATGTAGTGAAGAGCCATGAATTGGCAAAATGTCATATTTCAACAATTAAAAGATGAACAAATAAATAGCAAGCTGGTAAGATGACACATCAGCTAAACACTAAACAAAGGACTATTTATATTTAAATATGTATACACTCAATTTTTTTTCCTCTCAAACAAAAAAAAACACCCTAGGGATGTTAGTGCTGAGATTCTTCAATGCTGAGGTTACACTAAAACCAGAAGGAAATTAAGAATGACCCTGTACAAATGAACCAGCAAACAATGCTCATTAGCAACCAGCCTAAGTAAGGCAATGTTGGAGGTAACCTAAAGTACAGAGAGTGAGGGTTACCAAGGCCACTGGTTCAGGGACATTTAGGAGGAGCAGAAGAACAGTAAAGAGAATTGTATGAACAGTATTAAATATATATGATGAAATCCATGCATTAAGAAAACCTTGGCTAACATATTTTTAACTAAGAAAGACATTCCACTAATGCTATTCAGAACCACTTTGAGAATAAAAGTATTGATTTGACATTACTGATTAGGTAACTCCTTCCCTCCAGTTGTCAATCAGGATCATAATGCAAAGGTTTTAAGGACAAATGGTGCCAGAGAACTCTCTGGCAGATAGATTTTCTCCCTTTCTTACTGACAGATTATGCCAACTGAAATACCTCTTAATAATTTTAATTAGTTTCTTTCCTTGTTTTTGTTCAAACAAAATTTAAATTAAAAATTATCTCTTTAAAGGAATAAGGCTTGCCTAATGCTGTTCCGTATCATTTTTTCAGAGCAAACTGCACTCAGATGACTGTCCAGTGGCCCATGACATTGTGTCCAATTTATAAGCCAAATATCAAAAAGAAAAAGAGAGACAGCAAATACATTTGATTTTAATAGGAATAGGATTTAATGAGTGTGAGTTCTTCTTATTGTATTACTAAACTATCTTGTCTGGCATCCAGTTAATTATCAGCTATAACCTCACAGAGTGTTCTTTTACAAAGTTTCTGTGAGTTAAAGCCTTCTTTCTCCACAAGTAAAGAAAGACTTACTTCAGAAAGAAGATGAAGCCCTGAGCTAAGGTTACCTTATCCAAAGCAGTACAACATCTGTTGATGTTACTTTAAAAGTGATAAATTATCACCCAACAGTTATTTAACCCCTTGAAAAGAACTTGATCCTTCATATTAAAGGCTTATATTGGTTTCAGTGGGAACTGGATCTCTCTCCAATACCTATCCATGTATTGCCAAAAATAATCTGTGATAACTGGGTAATGCAAGCATGGAAGTCAGAGAAAGACAACATCAGGAAACATGAGAGGAACATAAGAGTCTTGCTAAAGATAGGCTTGATACTTCTGAGGTGCTTCAGTCTGTCAGATTTTGTTAAAAAACAGAAACAAAGAAAGGCGTTGCATTATTTCTAGGTTCAAAAACTGACACACTGACAGGCAAATCTATTTTTTCTCTTTCAACTTCTGAATATGGTTGTTCATATCACAGATGAGTAGAGGCCACACTTACTATCACAGTAGGGGAAAAAGCACACAAATACCCACCATCCTGAGTGGTGTGGTACTGACTTGCTTAGCTTGCTAAAAGGCTGAGTGCATAGCCAAGAGCTCACCTGGCTGACTCCTTTTCCTCAGAACCTGTCAGTGAAAGGAAATCACACAGAGCAAAACAATACAGCAAGCTTATCAGTATGTATTTTCAAATGTTATGGTGTTTCAGATTCCTCTTGCCACACTAAGACAGTCTGCAATTTATACAGACCAATTATGCTGGGTTTGTTCTTGGCAGGTCTTCTAACTGGCTTCAAACTGATGCAAAGACAGAATTCAGTACAGGACACTCCTTCTGTTGAGAAGGTTTAAAAAAAAAAAAATTCATCATAACTGACCCTTTTGCACAACACCAGGTATGCAAGAACTAGGTAAGAAGTTTGAAGAAATGGATTATTTCAATGATTACTTTTTCCCTTTGTGTTAGTTGGTGGAATTGAAATGATTAAGGGATACTAAAACATGATGTTGGAAGCCAGTCAGAAGGAAACTACAAGCTTCTAAATCTGACCTAGAATAAGGGCAAAGAGAGAAAGGAATTGTGTCCTAAAGGACCCTCAATGGCTCTCCCAAGCCCAATTTCATTCAAGTTTATCCTATAAGGCAAAAAACTTCTTGTAGCCATTCTCAAGGTGATGAATCTTGAACACCATGTCATACTCTGACCAATGTCTTTCCACAGGCTTAAATGATGCATTAGTAGTAGAAGGTACTATATAATGTAAATAAGACGTGGCAGCAACCAAATATTCAGCTATATGATTTTTCCTATTTTTTAATGCAACTGGTATGTCTGTTGTTCATATTCACAGAAATTTTCTACACAATTAACTTCACTCAAAACGAAAAAAACCTCAGATAGTCAAATATCAAGTGCTGTGCATCATGACCGGATGTGGAAGAGAGAGCCACAATTTTAAAACTGTGAATTCATGCAATTAAGAGACATTTTGAGAAACAATTTAACAAACTAAAAGTTTCATAAATTTTAACATAAATGACTATTCACTGAAAAGTACATAAGCTGTTTCACTGCTCCTCAAAGCGCATAGCTTCTCAGCTCAGGTCCTTCTCCTGGCCCCGTCTCTAACTCACAACCTCCTTGCTGCTGCTGCAAGATATGCCCAACATCCTCTCACTCTCCCCCAGCCTACATTCAATGCCTTCCCATTTTGAGATCTGCTGGTTTATATACCCAGAAAAGAGCATCATGGTCACCATGGATGCTCTCTTATATAACAGGCCACAGATCTACAATGCACATTTACAGAAATAGTAATTAATAAGCTTTCACCAGCCTTCAATCTGCAATGGTTAACTGCCATCTAAAGATCTCATTTCAGCTCCAAGCATTTCTTTATTTCCTAGCCGTTGCCTGTCTCACCTGGTAGACTTAAGAATCATCAACTACCAAATTTCACATCAATGCAATTATATTTAATCAACTCTACTTGATATTTCTTTTTGATGAGATTACAAGTCATTTTGACAAGAGCTATTTTCCACAGGTTCATGTTGATTGGCATTAATTATATTGCCTTCTTTTAATTGTTTATTAATTAATCTTTATTAATTTCAATATGCTGCAGAGCACATAACTGGATCTCCATGAGCAACAGTGTGTTTACAAAATTGTAGAGAAGACTGAAAAACACAGCAAAGAACTTCACTGTAGAAGCTGCAGGTCAAAAGCAAACTGTTAGGCATTGGTATTGAGCTCTAATGAGATGCTGTTGGCCATACCTCTACAAGCACTATAACTTCAAGTCAGTGTATTGAAGGCTGTGCAGAAACACCAAGAGGAAAAAATAATTCTCTGCCTATCAAGGCACAAAGGAAGTACTCAGAGACTCAAGCATTCTTTTGCCCTTGAATCCCCAAGATCTAGCTTATATAGAAAATACCACATCCTCTGATTGCTCACAAGGATTTTAAAGGCTCTTCTTTCCTGTGCTTGCCAGGGTAGAAAGTGTGGGCTAAAATTCAGCAGATCCAACTAGTCAAGAAAGACTCACAAAGCAAGCTAAACAAACTCCTATTCTGATACGCGTACTAAGGAGAAAAGTCTGAAGACAATTTATAGACAAGTATGTATTTGAATGCTCCAGTATCATCTTCGTGTTCAACTATGTTGGTGTTGAGGGAATTTGCTGTTTGCAAAACACTAAAGACACTAAACAATTAGAGCTCAACTTAAAAAACATAATTAGCACTTGCTTTTCTGTGGCTTGTATGCAAAATGAATTGTGCCTGGGCTGAATTTTCTGAATCTTCTCTATTCCCCTTTTCAGTAGCAGCTGAAGCAATAAGAAAGCCAAAGCAGTGAGAGTTCATTGCCAATGCAAAAAGGTTCGTGAAAATGAATGTCACTTCTGTATTCATATCTGATGACTCTCCACAGAGGCAGTAAAAAAAGTTTGAGAATATGCTCGTTCCAGTGTAAAAAAATAAAGAGTACTGAACAAACTGAGCACTACAGCAAAAAATTACAGTTCAGACAGGTCTATTTCCTGGTGTGATTCTCCGGGGCTACAAACACAAGATTGGGATGTGCTCTGAGAATGCGGTAGATGCTTACAGTATGGCGAGTTTTGCAGCAATTCCTCCCATCATCTGTATTAATGTGATCCTCAGCCAAATTTCTCAGCAAATCACTAAGGGACAAATCTTTGTGCAGACTGCTCCATGATTTTGCAGCCCCTTCGCAGCCCCGTGACAGATGCAGCTCTGGGCTTACACCTTCTAATCCTAATCCTAGGCTTTGCTAAACTTTAGCTCTCCCAGTGCTGTGGCTCAGATGAACCAACTGACACAGAAGAAACATTTTCACAGCTTGCAGTGGTGTTTCGCAGCCCTTTCTAGCCTCACACCCACTGCAGGTCTGGGCTCCAGCTCCCCACAGCCCAGGGCCGCCATGGGTCCCACTGAGCCAAGCCTTCCTGTGGGCCCACATCGCTGCCTGGCCTCAGCCTGTACCCAGGGAGGAGCCCAGTGCCCAGGGCTGCTCCAGTGCCCCTGGGCTACTCCTGGCTGGATGGTAGGACAGGCCCTGGCTGCCCAGTCCTGTCACCCCTATGGGCAGCCCCCAGCCCTACCGCACCTGACAAGGCCATGGCATTGGTTAAGCCCTCACCCCCCATCGCAGCAGTCTGTACAGAAAAGCTCTCCAGGGAAAAATCCTTTTGCGGCCTACACAATCATGTGGTGGCCAAATCGGCTCAATCTGCGATGATGGCTTTTTCCAAGAAACATCAATATTTAATACTTCCTGAGTATGTGAAACAGAGGCTCAGCTGTCAGGGTTGTTTGACTTCCAGCCAAGAACTTTGCAAAGCAAATATGAATGATCTGCCACGGATGTTCTGCAGTTTTGCCCACATTCACTACTAGAAGAGCAAAGAAAACACTAGCTATAGGAATTACTATATCTGAAATCACACATCTTCTTCCAAATATTTAAGCAGTTCAGCCTCTCCTAACTATGTATTGCTCAGGTAAAAGCAATGGAAAATACAGACGAGGTCAGAAATTAAAACCCAAATCTCAAAGTTCATATTTTGAGCAGGATCTGCAAAACCAGTCCCAACAAAAAAATAAACTGCACAATACCCAGAGCTCCCATATAAGTAGTTTATATTTCTAGAACAGTACCTCACTGAAGGCTCATCTCCATGATCTTCTCTCCAATAAGTCCATGATCCCTTTGTCCACTGAGGTGAACACCCAGCATAGTCAGGGGCTGGAGCATGTAATGTGGGAGGAGATGCCATGACAACAGGATTTACTCAGTTCTGAGTAGGTGAAGGGGAGCTCTTCACAATGTCTACAACTGATGAGAGGGTTTAGAGAATATAGGGCTGGACTCCTTCTTGGAGGTACAAAAGGCCAGAAGGGGAGGTAAAGGACAGAAACTGCAACATGAGGAAGTGAAATTATAAATAAAGAGCATTTTTTTCCACCATGAGCATGGCCAGCCACTGGAATCTGCCCTCAGAAGATGTAGAAGGTCCATCCAACAATATTCAAAACTCCATGAAATGCAGCCCCCAGCAACCTGATGTAACTGTGTTGTGGGTTTATCAGCCCCACCCAGGGTTGAAAAATAGTTCATTCCAGGTAGATTTCCAGAGCAAAGCCAATCACAAGTTTTAGTAACACCTCTGCAAATGACATAGTTAAGAAAACGGAAGAGAAGATGAATTGCGCAGAAGAAATTCCAGCCCGGAGAGGAGCAGAGGGGAACAAGATATAGCAATGGAGCCTCCAAGGTCAGTGTAGCAGGAGCAGGGAGAAGAGACCAGAAGGCCCCCTCTTCCCCTCCAGCAGGAGGAAGGACTTAAAAACTAAAATCCCTGCCACCTGTGGAAGATTATTTGGAGTGAGGAGACCCTCCTGCAGCTCATGAAGGAGCCTGTGCCGGAGCAGAGATGGTGCATGGAGGAAGCTGTAACTCTGTGGGAGGCCTAAGGTGAAACAGAGTCTTGCTGGAGACCTGTGGACCTTGGAGAGAGAAACCTGCGCTGGAGCAAGTGTCCTGCGTAGGACTTGTGATCCCAGTAAGGGATTCATGCTCGTATAATTCATTTGTGACCCTAAAGGACAGCAGAGTATGGAACAGCTGTTGTCCAAGGGTAGACTCACACTGGAGAAGCTCATCCAAGGCTGTCTCCTGTGAGAAGGGACCCCACAAGAAACAGGGGATGGACTCGATGCCATCATCCCCTGTAACAGTGGTGAAGACCCTGGTGCAGCAAGTTGTCCCCTTGCAGTCCATGGAGGACCTCACAGAGCCCGAGTACCCCCCCAGCCTCCGCTCCTGGCCTGGCAGGGAGGAGCAGGGACAGTCCTGAGGTCGACATGCAGCAGAGAGAAAGAGAGAGATTTCCAGCTGTGGCCAATCGGAGCTGTCGTCCTAGAGATAATAGAAGAAAACTTTCAAGTGCTGCAAATTTGATTTAGAGGAATTGTAAACCCTGAAAGTAGAGAAAAGACTTTTCTTCTCCTGGACTGATACAGGAGGGCGGAATAGTTTTGTAAATACATAACATTTTCTTCATAATTTTACCTAATTAGAATTGTTGTATATATTATTCTTTAGTTTTTATCCTGATAGTAATAAATTTAATATTATTCCCCCACATCAAGTCTCTTTTGTTTGTATAAAACTTCCCTCATCTTATAGCAATTGTGTAAAAGGTTTGAAAAAAATCAGTCCAGAATAAACCCACAACAAACTGGACCTGCTCTGAGCAGGGAATTGGACTAAAAGACTCTCAGGTGTTTCTCCCAGTCTAAATTATTCTGTGATTTTACAAACGTTAGCTTAGCTTTTAAGAGGTACGAAAAATACTACTGTGGGTATTTGAGTATAAGGTTTTAAACATTTGTGTGTTTGACAAGTACAAAGCCAGAAAGGGATAAAACCAGTTTCTGATGTAAATTAAAGAGGAATTTTGTTTCCATGAACATCTGGAATATGTGTGTGCATTTGCCATACTGCTAAACAAAGAGCTGGCACGAAGAAAAAGAAAAGGATCTGTTTTCATTTAAGATATTGTCCCCTGGAGCTAACATAATGTATAATGTGTTTGGGGTTTAAGTGTATTATTTTTTAGGAATTAAATATAAACAAAATTTCCAAAATTTGAGAATAGTGCTTTATGGCAGAATCAGAGATAAATCTGAATCAGAACACAGCTATAAGATCTGCCTCCTGGAAGTACTGAAAAAGTTGTAATTGCTTCACAAGTACAATTTCACAAGTTACCTAGATGTGCAAGAATCTAGATTCCAGTGGTCGTCACTGGACTCATAAGCACATCAAAAGTTCTAGACAATGGGACCTAGGCTTCTAAATTATTCCCATCTCACTGTTCTTGTAAACCTGGCCTCTTCGTAACTTTGAATTTTTTTACTTTAGGAATATACTGTTTCGTATTCACAATGTGCTTGTCATTTTTAACGCAAGTTAAATCTGAAACTTTGTACATACTCTTCAGATCCAGCTGCAAACTTCAGCCTAGATCCAAGCCATCCTTATGCATGGCGATTTCTTAGCAACTCTATTAATGGGAGAGTTAAAGCCTCAGTTAGGTACCTAATTTCTAAACACAGAGTATAGGAAGTTTGAGGCACTTGGCTTAACATCACCACAGCTTTGCATGCTGCAAATATATAAATTGACCCATAGAAAGCACTGAAGACAGACATTTCTGAAACAATGTCTCTTTCCTAGACCACAGCACTTTTGTAGCACAGAATTAGTCACCTGTGTGGAAAAGAGAGTCACAGTCACAAATTTCTTCCTGGGTGTAGAGTCACAAAGTTACACATAATAGCTGGCAACTGCCTTTTCTTTTAGATGTGGCTGCCGGAGGAAGAGAATGGCAGCTACAGCACCATCTAAGCAAGAGCTTGTTCCTTCTCACTTGCTGCCAGCGGATCCCCCACTCCTCCCTCTGCAGCAAAGCATCCTCAGGAGACACAATTGTAAGAGACAAGAAAAAGCACCTACTCCATCCTTGTATATCATTTAAATAAATTCTTTTAGGTTGCATGAGCTGTCGTCTTTTACTCTTTTCAGGGATGCCTAGAACGCAGTTCTCCAGTTTCCTGGAGAAGTACCCTAACTTCTCAGCTAGTACACAAGTCAGGCATCTTCATACAGGGGCGGTTCCCTAAGGCACAAAGGATATCTGCTATCACCTCTTCTGTGTACACATGGGCATAAGCTGTGCCCTAGAATGAAGGCAAGCTTCATTCAAGCAGAGAGTTGTACTTAAAGGAATATTGGTTAGACTCTTCTTGGAGTCCATCACCAGCCAAAAGAGAAGAAAAATATTTATATGTTCTATTTTCTCATTCCTACTACCCATTAAGCAAAAACAATGTGCCAAACACAATATAAACCAAAATATCGGAAAAATCAGTACCGTGTCTCTGCCCACATTCAAGGCATCCTGAAGATTTTGCTTTCTGTGATACTAGATGTCAACAATGTGTAACAAACTCTTACCATGGTTTAAGATAATTTCACATAATAGTGTGACAACTACTTATGCACAGATCCTGTTTATAGAGAGGATAAAGCATTAGAAGGACAAATGTGATGAGCCAGAAATAACTGAGACAAATTCAGCTTTCCTTTGTCCTTGATAATAAAGTAAATGTGATTATTCATAAAAGGCCCTTTGTATTTCCTGCTCATATTTGAGGACAATTAGTTTACTGATCCCATTGTTTGATCATTCTGTGAAGCATATAGCCTCTGTGGAAACTCCCTGATTCCTCTTGCCTTAGGCATTCCTTGCTTACCTTCTCTGATTGATTAATCTTATTGACTCAGGTGTTGTTAGCTAATCAGTCCACTCTTCACAGGTGAACAAAGGAAATTTGATGCAAGGGCTGCTCCTATTGCTTATGTTAATCAAAATTTACTGATTTAGATTTTGCCTCCTCCCAGCAGACCCCGACATCTTTCCAGCTTGCAGACAATTACATTACATTACATACTGCGCACTTGTCTGAAGCATTTATCTGTGTTGTAGAGCTTCTCTGCACCAGACAGCATGTCGGTGCCTGTGGATTCTCTGAACTCCCAGAGATGGGAACCAGATGCTACCATAACTATGCATACAAAAAATAGTATCTTCCTATAAAAAAAGCCCTTGAAGGACTTTTCTCAGATTTTATGAGCCATCAAGTGAAACAGCTGGGATTTTTTTGGTGGGTTTTTTTTTTGTTTGATTTTTTTACCGTTGATTTAATCAGTTCAATAATTTTCAAGCACAGACATTTCCCCCGAAGTGTTTGCCTCCAGATACCATATATTTTTATTTCAGCTTTTGCTGCTAAATTCTACTCTTCATTTATATGTCAAAAAATTAAGATGTTCTTTTCCCATTCTTCATGACTTTTACTCATCTACTTGTGTCAGGAGTGAAACATCCATCACCTTTGCTGGCTGACATCCTCACACCAAGAAGCAACAGAATAAGTAAAGCATTTATAACTTTAGGAAAGCATCTTTTTTTTTTCTTTTTCCCTAATGATATATACACTGATGTACTGACAAGCAATGGATGGAATTTCAAAAGAACAGGAAAACAATGCACCACTACAGCAGATGTGTGCCCAGAGAAGCTATGAAAAAAAACAAAGATTTCCACATCTTGTTGTATAAAAAGGCAAAAATGAAAATGACAGATAACAGTGGTTTAACAGAAACAGGAAGCAAAACCCTATGAAGTTCACCTACCAAAAAAAAAAAAATTAGAATACCTAATTTTTAATCACTCCTAAATAAATAAGGAAAAATAATAGTTTACTCCTTCCGTCGATGGCAATTTTTTCTCAAGCTTTGTTACAGCATTGCTGTGTAAAAGAGCAGAAGAAATAGTTTTCCTTGTTGTTACACCTTCACACACAATTGAGTATGTCTTACCAGATTGCTAAGACTATTATGACTCTAATGTAGCTTCCCATAGCAAAAGCAATGGATCTTTCCTACATTAAATCTACTAAAGCCCCCCAAAGTGCGGTTAACTTCAGCCTTTTTTTTTTTTCAAATATCAATTCTAATTTAAAAAACAGACTCTAAAAGACAACTCTTTGCTAGTCTTGTTCATTTCAGCAGGTCATTGCCCTTTCCAAAACATGCACATTTCATTACAATTCAGAGTTTGTCTAAATTTAACTTCCTGCCATTACATCCTGACATGCTTTTGTCTGCTAGACTGAAGTCCTCTAGTATCACGTTTCTCTTCCCTGCAGAGGTTCCCTGCACACTGTCAACACATCTCTCTCTAAATCTATTTGATAAACTAAAGTCAAGCTGTTGGAAGGCATGGTTTCCAAACTGTTAATCGTCTTCTCTATTTTTTCAACACCTTTCTTGACTGTGGACATCAGAATTATACAGAATATTCATACAGTGGCCATATCTATTCCCAATGCAGAGATAAAGTAACTTCTCAGATTCTCTTTGTGTGTTCTTATTCTTAGAGGTATTCAAGAGCTGCATTAGTCCTCCTGGCAAGAGTGTCCCACTGTTGGCTCATATGGAACTAATTAATCCTGACACACAGATCTTTTTTGGTAAGCCCTGCTCAGTCTGTTGGTCCCTATTCCCTAAGCATGGTCTACATTCTTTGCTATTGGTTTCATGACATTACGTTTGACACTGGTGTAACACATGTTGCTGGCACAGAAGACTAAGCAATCTCTTACCAGCAACCTTCCCAACACCACCTGAAAGGTTTAAAAATACTTTTCCAGTTAGTGGTCTATGGCATTCTATATCTCTACAGAATCCCAACAGGAACAGAGTCATTTAACATAATACAGAATTTCATCTAATTTAGTCTATTTAATGCGTTCCCATCTTTTTCACTTTGCTGCAATGTATTAATCAAGAACTCACAGTGTGTTAGCCCAAATAGCTCAGTAAAACACACAGACTGTATTATATCAGTTGTACTTTATTAAGTAATATGTAATCATCTCAGGAGTAACATTTCAAGCCAGTATGACCAGCACATGTTTTCCATAATCCTAAAGTCATTGGCAATATTTGAATTTTATTTTTTTATTGTATCCCATCATATGAATTTTCCTGTTTGCCCTGGATAAATGTAATGTCTAGTACTGTTTATGGGGACCTGGATTGTTCCACTAAACCTTTAAACAGGTAATAAAGGTAATATTCCTTAAATGATGCCATATTACTTCACTGGTTTCCTCAGAATTTTGTGACTTAGTGAAATACAGCCATTTCCTTTTCAGAGTTTTATTTTGTTTTCCCTCCTTCTAGTCCCATTCCCATACATAATTTGATGGAGAAGGTACATCCATATCTTATTCCTATCAGCTCTCAACATTATTTCGTTACTTCTGCAATATAAAATGTTTCTCTTCAACTTGTGGAATCATAAGAATATTCTTCTCAGCTTTCATTATGCAAGTCCACTTCCAACCTTGAAACAGGTAGAGAGGGAAAAGGAAAAAAAAAGCCAACACAATCTTAATATGTAAAATTTAAAGATTTCTATAACTCAAAGATCAAAAAAATTATCCTTTTTTTTAAAAATCTCACAGTGGTTTGCATCTCACTCATGACAGGTAATAGTTGAGGCTGGCAGAAATGCCAGTTTTGGAGCATAAACCCTGTTGTGTGGTGTCCTATGGAGACAACCAAAATAAATCAGAATAAGTAAGTTTCAAACAGAAAGTCTAAGGCTAATTAAAAGACTTGAACAAGAGGTCATGAGGCCCTTGGGAATCTCTGAACAGTGCTGTCTTGCACATTTTAGAAATACATTGTTGGACATAACTTGAATGTCTTTCACCTTGCACAACTAGTCTGATATTTCCACAACATAACATAGCTCATAGTTCCGTCTTAATAAAAGGTTGATGCTGCTGTAGGAAAGGATAAATGTGATATAAGAAGGAGATGGAAAAGGAATAGTTATTGTAGTAAGAAAGCTTAGACTCACAATAATTTGTTTCTCCATAATAAAAAGCAAAAGCAGAAATAGGCAACTTTGAACATTCATACAATGTTGATATGCTCATCCTGGACAGGTTAGGAACTTGGCTTGCTTACAGATGGCTTGAATAAGAGACACAATGTTGTCCAATTTATCTCAATACACTTTTTCCGTTCTAATGAAAGGCTCCCTGATTTTTCCCTTCATTTGCATACAAAGACATATTCGGAAAAGAAACAACTATAATTTCTGCTAATGTTGCATTTTCTGTCTTTGCCTAGATTTCCAGTTTTCACTTATTCAGCATTCTTTCTTAGATTTAATGAGATTATTGCTGTAATTTTCACAATAGAGTAACTAGCTTTGTTCTTTCCTCTCATGACTGTTAGATAATAAAACCAAAGATCGCATCACTAATTATCAGCAGTAGTTTTTTAGCCTGGTTATTAAAAAAAATTAACTAATAAACAATCTACGTGAATCTCTGACTATACTCTAAAAGGAGATTTGAATCCATTGCCAATTTTAACCAGAATACCAGAGAAATTAAAAAAATTAAGTGTTCTTCATGTCCTGAAAATAGACAGCTGAATAGAAGAGGTAGACTCTGTTAATGCTTTGAAGAAATTGCTGAAATTCTTCATTAAACAACAGAAAATACACTTGAGGGAAAAGCCTCTAGAATTCCCCAATCATAGGAAAATCTCTAAAGCTACACCCCAAACTCATGAAATCTCAAAAAATGTATTCATGGGGAAAATTGTCTCCATCACGACGCCGCCCTCGTTGCCCACTGAGAAGCAGCCCTGCAGCGTTTAACATCCTGCTTTGCAGACGCTGCTGAGCTCTTTGGGCTGGAAGTCAGTCTAAAGAAGACAGAAATTCTCCATCAACCTGCACCTCAGGAAGTCCCCCATCATCCCCACATCACCATTGGCCAAACAGAACTCAAATCAGTCCAGCAGTTTAATTACCTAGGCAGCCTCATCTCCTCGGATGGTAAGATTGACGGGGAGATAGACAACAGGTTAGCAAAGGCATACAGTGCTTTTGGAAAGCTTCATAAAAGAGTCTGGCGAAATAAACACCTGAAGAAAAGCACAAAGATCAGTGTTTACAGAGCCATAGTGCTGTCTACTCTCTTATACGGATCTGAATCATGGGTCATCTACCGCCACCACCTGCGTCTCCTAGAACGCTTCCATCAACGCTGCCTCCGTACGATCCTTAACATCCACTGGTCAGATTATGTGACCAATACTTCTGTTCTGGAACAAGCAGCAGTCACAAGCATTGAGGCCATGTTACTGAGAACACAGCTGCGTTGGGCAGGGCACGTCTCCAGGATGAAGGGCCACCGCCTCCCTAAGATCCTGCTTTATGGTGAACTTGCCTCCGGCTGCCTCAAGAGAGGAGCCCCGAAGAAAAGATACAAGGACTCCCTGAAACAACATCTCAGCCTTGGCCATATTGACCACCATAACTGGTCTACTCTGGCCTCCAATCGGGAGGCCTGGAGACACACCATCTACAACGCTGCTGATGCTTTTGAGAAAGCACGCAGGATCACCCTTGAGGAGAAAAGACAACACAGAAAGAATTGTGCCTTGCAGAACATACCATCTAAGGAGTCTTTCTGCTGTGCCTTTTGCAACCGGACGTGCCTATCTCGTATTGGCCTCTTTAGCCACCAATGCACTTGCAGCAAACGTGGGTAGAGCCCTTCCCAAATCTTCGTTCGCGAAGCCTAGCCATGATGATGAGTTGCAATGTTCCTGTAACTACTTATGTGTACATTCATGTCTTGGTTTATCCTTTAACAGGTCTGTTTCCTGAAAGGCAACAAATATTGTCAAAATCAAGATGTGTGGTAGAAAGCTTTGGAGTCCCTCTCCTGCATGCAACACATTCACGTATTCCTGAACTTGAGTAACTCAGAAGAGACCAATAGTTTGACTGAAATATGCCAATGGCTAGCAGCTGTGAGATCGGCATCATGTTCAATTTACAGCTGAGTAAAAAGATTCTAAATCTCTATTTGCTATGATCCACTTAGTCACATACACGGGTGTACTGTGGTCCTAAATTTTATAAGCACATCACAGGCATGAATATATACAAGCCTGACTGGCAGTTGTCTACCTAATACTAAATTATTTGGCAATAAACAAATACTTGAACATTTCAGCACATTTTCTTTTTAGAGTTTTTATTCGACGAGCAAGGAAAAAACTAAAGTAGCCTGTATTCCTTGGTAATTGTAAGGAAAAGCCAGTTATTTAGCAGTTGAACAGATTGCTCTCAAGGTTAAGAAAACACTGACTGAGCAAGCTGAGGAGAGCATTACAGACAAGGTAAAGCAGAGCTGGAATTTCAAGACTGCTGGGGCAGCACTATAACACTACTTGTAACAGGAAAGCAGTAATCAGAATAAAAGTTTGCCACTCTGAACTTCCAGGTGTTTAGGAAAAAGTCTTGTTACTATGGATTTATGATCTCTTTGAGTAAGGTTAGTTTGATGTTTTTAAAAACAGAGGGGAAAAAACAACTGGTAGTGCATATAATTTTCTGCTATTGACAGTGCAGCTACATCAATTCATCTTTCTCTCTCCGCAAGTCAAGATAGAGGCACTATAAATCAGAACTCTCATGTCAAGGTTTAAGGGAAGCAAGAAATATGCAAAATAGTAAATCATCATGAGGTTGCCTATACTATAGTTGGCAGTCACAACTATACTAGAAGTCAGAAGATTAATGCTGACCATTTTTATTTCCACTGCCCTAAGAGTAAAAAGCAAGATTGAAGACCAGGAATCTTTGGTAACAGGTGCTGAGGGATTACTGCATATGCTGCTAGCAATTTTTCTCAATGTATATGTCAGGTTTCAGGGAAAGGCAGTGCTGAGGGAAGGAAATAGCCTCAGTTCCTTTTAAGTTTTCTTAAATCAAAGCAAGGAGTGGATGTTCACGTAGCAAGTATTCTGGCACTCCAGAAACCCTGTTAGAAATTAAAAGACAAAAGCCTATGCTTAATTAGCCTCCCCATTTGCAATCTATCAAAACAGCAGGATGTGACAAGAAGTAGAAAAGAAGTTACCTCTATTTTAGCATAGTATATGGAGAGCAGCAGGAGTTCAGCTTCCATACACCTAGCTACTTTTGTACTGAATGCTTGAAATCACCTAGGAGAATCAGGAATAGAAATCCATGAAAAATTCCCTCCGTCCTTAGCAAACTACTAAAATAATCAGAGCTTCAGTGCCATATCATCATTATCCAATACTCTTTCCTGCAATGTGAAGAATTTATTGGTACACGGCACCTAAGACACGAGAGTCATAGCAAGAATGGGGCCAGCACAGTTATTTACAGGTCTAAAGTTTCTTATCTGTAATAGCAGCAATCAGTGGGGTACAAATGGAGAAAGCAAACTTTAAGCTAAGGTAACATCTCTGAAACATCGAACAAAGGCCATTGCTAGCTACTGAAGATAGGAAGTGTCTTATGTAGCCTCTGTAGGCAGAAGGAGGTAACTAACACTTAAGAGCTTCTACAAAGCCTTTACATTGCATGAAGTAGATTAAGTGGGTGTTTGCATTACTGCCCCTTTTCACTGTAATTCAATCAGCTATTGACTCTAGGATCTCAGAGAGCTGGTCGGTGTTTGTTTACTAGGTAAACGGGTCCTCAGTTATCATGCATTTTCACGAACTGTACTTGAGAAAATAAGCAGACAGGAAAAAAGGAGGGAAGAGCACATACAGACGTATTCCCAGATTAATTTTTTAAATTTAAAAATTCAATGCAACTGATCATATAAAAATTAATAGAGAAAATTAATTCCAGACACAACTTAAAATTTGTGTACATAAGAAAGTAAAAATTAAAATGGTGCAAAATACTCACACATTTATAGAAACAAAAAGTTATAACTAAACACCACAGATTCTTATAGGAATGAGAAGAACTCTGGGATTCTAGTTTTCAGGCAATATATATTAGAAAGAAATAATATAATGAATTTCAGTTAGGAGACAAGACATCAATTTTAAGATCATCTCTTAGCAGAAAAAATTTCATGGTATATGTCCTTTGCTTTACAGAACCAGATATTCATTGCATCACAGAGAAACAACATATCTCAAAACTTTCCAAAGACAAAGGGAGGCAAAGGGCAAGCTTTCTCCAAACTGTGAAGGGTCGGTTACACAAGACACTGCAAACCTTGATGACCATTTCAATAACGACATTATTCAGTGACTGACATTTCCATCCATACAAAACATGCCATATGTGGGGCAAGTGCAGGTCAGAAAAAAATTGTCTTGTGCAGTGCACAGCAGCAGGTGTAGCATATTTCAATAAAGACAAAACATCAAAGTAGCATACCTTTCACGGACTGGAATTTTAATTTCTCTGTTCAATGCTAAATAAATTGTTCTGGATGGTAATTTTTCCTTTAGTTTCTTCTAAACAACTATATTTTTAAAACATGCTTAGACCAGAGAACTGTATTTGTTAACTTCAAATGTACAGAGTTGTTTACCTTAAGTGGATTACTTTGATACTAGGAACATGCTTTGAGGCTAAGCAGATGGCACGCCCCTGCAAGTATAGTATTCTGTGGTAATCTAGGGTAGCTTTAGTTTATTTCTTTTTATAGCTCCACGGATCACTCACAAAACCCTGTTTAAAAATCAAGGTCCATTATCTGTATTTTAAGATGTGAATGAAAGCTAATAATCTGCAGCGAACACAGAGTGGATCTAATGGGCATGAAGGTTCAAATTATTTTTGTTTACACTCCAGTGCCAACTTAAACATATCACAACTAGCTTTCCAACCCAGGTCTCAAGAGTGTATTTATTTTCTTAAGCTTTTGTTTAAATAATGGCCACATGCAAGTATCCAAAGAGTCAAACACCATGGTTTCAGATATGTACCCTAGTCAATTTGTGATAGAAATGGACCTAGTCTGGAATCTTGTAAAGCTTTTTTTTTTTCTGTAATCAAATGACATGAACTGATTCAAACAAAAGTGTCACGGGGAATGTGTCAGCTTTGAAAAAAAAACCATCACTGGAAATTTCTTGGGACACAGGATAGAGCCACCATGCAAAATTAGAGATCATTCAAATACCTTTGCTTTCCCTCTTCCAAATGTGGCACTTAAGTCTTAATCAGATCATTGCCTCCACTACTACACACTGGCTATTCTTGCATGTAATTCTCATAGTCTTTCTCACCACGATATTTTCATTTTGTTTACACTGAACCATAGAAAAAGAGTATTCTTTATGCCCCAAATGCCAGTCTTCTTTCACTTCAGGAGAGTCACAATTCCCTTTTGATTGGCATTTAATTTATATATATGAAATAACACCAATAACAGAAAGTAGAAATGGCCTATTAGTTAGGGCTCTCACAGCAACAGGAAGCACAGAGAAGCAATGACTATGAGCATGGATCTCCTACATTTCTTAGGAATGTTGAACAAGTATTAAAAATCAGCCACTGAAGTTGTGCTCTCAAACTCCAAAAAGACCTTTCATGGTCTTTCAGGATGACTGAGATCATTGTGATTAAAATTTCCCCCACTAGTTAGCCCAAGACAGGCTTTGAAGGTAGAGATACTTGTGAAAATTATTTACAGATGTTTTAAAAGTTTCTGCCAGCACTCCTACAGAAAGACAGTCTGTGGATCTTTTATCTTCACATTCTTTTTATGTATTTCTTATTCAGTATATGATGAGGATGAGGGAAAAGAGTAGAAATTCCGATTAGGGTTATTAATATATAGGTCTTCAAAATATCTGAGGGAGTGACCACAATTTAAATGTTAAATTTGTTTAGCTAATGAAAGAAAATCCTGTTAGATCCTGCATAGTTTAGACAGCAAGAAACCAAATTGTTTTCACCTAAGTCTCAGAAAATAATTTTCTCTTAAGGATGTTGAGGTGACAACTATTTAACATCAAGAACTTCCCAAGCAGTGCCCAAACTAGGGAACCACTGCATGGCTTGAAAGAGCAGTTGGGTCCACCACTCTCCAGCATGAAGGAACACTGTCAGTGGACTCATTTGTTCTTCAGACAAAAAACATTCAAAACTGCAACAGAACTTTCTTCAGAAAAGCACAGACAAGCAGATTTCACTCTCTGATGGTGTTCACAGGCTCTTTCCTGAAAGGTCTCTCAGGCCTCAGCAGCACCAATGCCCTGGGTGTGCCTGCACAACCTGCTGTGCACCTGCACCATATACAGGAGTATCAACAGCAGATTCCTGACCTGGTTCTCACATCTGCTGGTGTCACGCTCCAGCTACACCAGTAGCTACAATCAGAGTATTGACATAAATCAAAGGTTTCTGCTGTGGAGCTTCCCAAGCCAAAGCTGGATTCTGTAGTACAAGGATATCCTCTCCAACCCATTTCTTTCTCTACTAGCTGCTGCCTCTGTTTCTTACCTGTTTTCTCTGCGTATGTTCTGACAAATCCTCTGTTGCAATGCCAGGAAAAGTTCAGTTTTGTGAACTTCCCCCGGACCTCTGAAAAACTGAAGCCAGGATGTTAAAATGGAATGATTGATTTAAAACAATACACAGTCTTTAAGGAATTAAAGCCCTGGTGTTCCTGGATTCCTCAGGGCTTTAAAATAGACATATAGAGAAAGATTGTACAGACTAACTCCTTACTTTAAATTTCAACACAAGTCACATAATATAGCACCTATAAGGACAACCAGCAAACATCAAAAGTTGTGTGATAAACTGAAGTTTACCACACGTATGCAAAAATCAGGGAGACGTGAGGTGCCAGAGTCTCTGGAGAGTTAAGTCATCAAAACAGCACAGCAGCTTTAAAAAGAGGCCCCACAAATATCATCCTCATGTAAGCTTTGCAGCTCATGTAAGATGCATGAGAATTTTAAAAAATATTCAAAAAGGATTCCCAAGAGGGGAAGGGAAATCTACAGAACATTCGGCAGCATTTCAAACACAACATCCCCAGTACCCCTTGGCAGTAAGGCACTGCCTCACCACCTCCTCCTCCTCCAGCTGCCAAACCACACAGGGATGAGGAATGAGTGTGGAAAGGGTCACCTGCAGTTTTTCCAAGAATGGAGGTAACTGTAAGTAGAGCTTATCCTATGCTGAGTAGCTGCATGTCAGTTATACATGCAACTTTTTCTAGTCTTATTTTGTCTTAAAATAAGAAGTTCTTTAAAAATCTGGACATTTCTGTATTTTTTTTCTAAAAACATGCCTTGCTACATCTACAAAAGTAGCATTGTGTGGCCTTGTTTAGTGTTTAGCTGTATAAAGACATGGAAAATGATCCCTAGAACAGATTTTTCAGGCTACTTTCAAGACTATCTATATTCCCATTAGGCTCAATTAATCCAAATATGACTATATCTGATTTCAGACTAAGGCAGGCTTTTGTTCAAAATACACTGTTACACTTCCTGACTAGCAACAGGAAACAACTTCCAAGACTAACCTTCAAAAAGATCTCCTTCTCAAAAAATTACCTTTTTTTACACTCCAAGTGAAATGGGCTTTATGTTTCTCCTTTGTACCAAGATCTCAAAAACTCTTAGGTATTGTACAAGACAACTGAAAGGCTCTGGTCCAGCTCTGACTTCTAGCTCCTGCATCATGCTCTCACCCCTTGAGAGACTATTGAAACTCTACAGCCCAGTCACAAGAAAGTTTTATTCAGAAGAGCAGGTTTGTTTACAGAGTAGTTAGGCCAAAGCTGAAGTCAAAGTCCCAGAAGTTTTCTCTATGTAGAAACCAGCCTAGGTAGGAATAAGATTCAGTGCTATGTCCCTTGGCCTGCTAGAGCTTCACAGAGACACCAGGGAGACAAGCAACAGAAGGCCCCTCCCTCAGCTCTTCAGCAGCATCAGCACCAGCATATACTGATCCCCTGATTGGGGGTGGCACACTCCTACTTCGTGCTTGAAGGACATAAGACAAGAGGCTAGAACACCTTAGATCGCAATGGCCCGAAGATACAGTGCTCCTTGTGAGAAAGACCCAAACTGGAGGCAAAAGTTAATTAGTGCAAAAAAATTTGAAAATGCTCTATAAATTATTATTCTTCTGTAAAGAATCTTAACTTTATTTTGTGTTCACTGAGTGAATTATTCTCATCACAAATGTGTACCACTAAGAAGCAAGTGGATGCTAAATTAGCATGATTGAAGCGTATCTTAGACAAAAATGAGTGATAGCCCTGAACAGAAAGGCAAATTTGGTGCTTGCCATTAAAAGCACAACTAATTGGATTCAGTTTCTGTGTCAGAATCACCATTAGAAATTCATTATTCATACCTCTATCATCTAATATTCATAAGCCTACCAGCTGAGCACTTTGGACAGTTTTCAGTGTTTGTTCCTTTAAAACATTCACATGCTGTTCCCCAGGAATCCTAATGTGTCATTAGTTCCCTTGCAGCAATATCCCAACAAATGACAATTCACAAGAGTTGCAGCCCTTTTAGCTGGTTTGGAAATCTGTCAGCTATAGATCATGAGATATAACAATTATTGAGATATCTGATAAGTCTCCCATTTTTTGTAAAACCTGAGAGTCACTGTGGCCTCGGGACACTTCTTCATGGCTCAATGCCAGCTGTAGGCCAATCAATTGACTATCACTGTTGGACTAGTAATGCCTGAGAACAGAAAAACTATAAGCTGCCACTATTCCATTCCTGATGTTTCTCAAGTAATTACAACTAAAATTTCCCATGGATGCCCTGACATTTCCTCTGTACTATGGTATTTTAGTTAATTGGGTTTTTTTCTCATGACGGATGACTTATATGTGAGCCTCGTCTGAGGTTTGCTTTGCTTATAAGGGAACTTAGAGTGAAATACTGTGGGACACCATTCAAATTTCAAAAGAATATGTTCCACTCCTATACTTCAAACTTCAGCTTCGCATTAGCAAAATTCTCTGGCTTTGTAATAATTTCTCACTTACTGACTGTGTAAACATTGTATGTGACAAAAATTCAAAAAAACCAGACATGGTTGGTAGTCACTACTCCATGTGTCATTAACCATGAGAAAAAGCAAAAGTTTGGAATCCATAGGCCAGGTACAAGGGACTGTTTCAAACTGTAAATGGTGCAGCACCTTATTGAGTTAGACAACCACTGCCTTTTACCTTGTATTTTATAATACACATACAGGTGGGTTCTTATGCTTCTTAACCCAACTTTAAAAAATACAAAAAGACACATAAGATGCGAAACAAAAAATAATCATTCACATCTTGAAAACAAATTGTGGATTTTCCTGTTAAAATATCAAGCAGGGAACAACTGACTTGAATTTGCCTAAATTGCCAGCAGATGATGTAACTTGAAGTCCAGGACAAAAATGACTTATATAAGTGATATTAAACTAATTATGCAATATCCCAAACTAAACCAGCTGGTTTTGTCTTGCTAAGTAGAATTTAAAACAAAACAGTCTAAACATGAAATCTCTGCAGGGCCAAGCATTCCCAAGGATTCACAGCATCAGCCAGGAGCTAACAGGGTTCTACTTAAAATTATGTGATTTACACTAGGGATTTTGAGTAAATTTAATTAGTTTCCTACATTTCAGCAGAGTATACTAAGAGCAAATGAATTCTCTCAGCATAAACAGTGAAACAATGAAGAACAAATGAGTAAAGCATCTTCATAAATCAATTCATGCTAAAATATGTGCTAATCCCAGTCTGCACACCAGTTAGATATTACCATGTGTGTACATTCAGCAATTTTAATTTAAATTGCCTGCAGTTAAACAGAAAAGGGCAACAGACCATTGTCATCATTCACATATGCTATTGCAGTACTACATCTGTAAAGAAAAAAATGGCAAAGCTGCCCCAAACAATGGGATCTTCTAAAATTCTACTCTTAATCCTTTTACATGACTCCCTTGCTGTGTGACACTGATTGAACATATGTTGCCCTCATGTTGGTGAGGAAAAATAGGAGAGAAAAATATTCTTTCCAGATTTATGGAGTCCAACAACTTTATAAATTTTCCATTTACCTTTAAAATAAAATAGAATCGTATGGAATTACTAATAATTTGGCTCTCAAGGGAAGGAAGCTAATCTGAAAATGCTTGAAGCATTCACTCAAAGTTCACTCCATCTTTTGAAATCAAGATCTCTCACTGGATTGGATAGAAAGGGCAATAATAATAGTGTATGCTCTTGTTATTTCATTACTTTCACAACTCTTCGCAAGTCAATCTGCTAATTAATAAAAAGCATTAAAAGCCAAGGATTATTTCGATGTCTTTTGTAACATAAGGATTCAACTGGGCTAACGAGGTTATGTTCTGCAAAGAGCGTATTTCTGCACAAAAAAATATTTCCATTGGTGATAATCGATATTTTACTTATTAGCTGCTGTGGCCATTTAACAAAACATTTTTACTAACAAATTAATAAAGATAGCTGTAAGATTTTTTTAATGAAATTTTACCTCAATATTTATTTTAACATTGGCTGAATATTTAACAGAAAGGTGTTCCAAGGCTGAATTTAGACCCTCAGGTCAATTTAATGACATAACAGGGACAGGAGCTGAAATCAGAAACCTTAATTTTTCAGCCTGAAAGTGGAAATCTTGATAATTTCCCTAGATGGAAGTAAAATTCAATAAAGAAGTCTGAAGATTGCTACCAAGTAGAACTACCCACCTCCAGTTACCTCTACAATTATCTCAGAAAATTACTTGGATGGGCCCTTCTCATTCAGGGATACACCCCTCTAAAAATGTCACTAAAACGTTATTCTGGGAGCACAATCCCATTTTACCCCAAATCAAGCATTAAAGAAATGTTTTACAGAAGAGGGTAGAAGTATTACCCCCATTTTACAGATAAATACATACAGGTAGATTGAACAATATTTTCATGGTAATTCCTGAAAATCTGTGAGAGATAGATCTGTGTTTATAGCCATATTTTTGATGCTTGCTGTAGTCTGTCACTCCCAGTTCTTCACTACAGAGTCACCTCCTTTGAAAGAAATTATGTTTCCAGAGAAGGAAAATCTCTCTTACCTGGCAAAAAATGATGCTGCCACTGAGGTGCCCGTGGATACTTCACTGGCAACATATGTGCTCTGTGAAGCAGGGAAGCTGTACAGGGAGGGTTTATCTGCATTGTAGCGGTTCAATGCTGCTTCAGTCAGGCCCTCTCGACTAGTCTCTGTCATAAGCTGAGATATCTGAAAACAGAAAAAAACAGAAGTGTCATCAGCTAAAGCTCACTAGCTGACCCCTCCTAATCCAGAAGTGCCTCCAGACTGTAGATGGAGTAAGAGAGGCCTTTCATTCACTACCTCTTTACTGCTCTGTGAACAAGCTTTTGCTTCCTTCATGCTAATCTACGGTACTGTAGCTCAGCTCTAACCTTGTCTGCATTAAAACTAATAGGATAAATTTATCCCATCAATAAATGTCAATAATGTCTGTGGTTTTCCATCTGTACAGAAGAGAAAGAGTAAACCATAATCCTTGTTTGGTTTTACCTCATGGTACAAGAGAGACAGCTTAGCTATGTGCTACATGCAAAATATTTATATTTTACTTCAGGCCTTTGTAAAATAACACAGCACTAGTGTATTAAGTATTTTTGTTGACCTTTCTCCAGCAAACACAACACACAGTATAGGAAGAATGGGATCTTAGGCAACTTGTCATCTCTCTGGAAAACTGGGATCATTACTATTCACTTTCATTGGCTTTATTAAAAGATTTAAAACATCTCATGATTTCATTCTTCTGATGGCCCATTCACGATTTTTTTCCCCTCTTAGGAAGCCTCATCTCAGCTTTTCATTGTCTGAAAAAGAACCAGAGCTCAAACTGACCTGACCCAGCTCTCCTCAAATCAATTGAAAGATCCTTTGACTTCAGAGAAAGTTGGGTCAGCTCTACTGAAGCACCTCCTCAGAACTTTGATTTCAATTTCCTGACTTCTTCTGCATGAATTTACAATGATGTAATGTCATCTACTGTACTTCATGCAATTCCTAAAAGATTCCCTTTCCTCCTTCCCTCATTTCAATGACAAATAGCTCTTGTCCACCAATGTGTGTCACAAAATTGCAACATATGCCTTAAAAGAGCCCTCTCAAATTATCGCTAGAAATCACCCAAGGCATAACTCCCTTCTTCCTGCAAAAAGTTTGCAAGGGGCAGTCTCTGACCAGTTCAATTTCCGTTTTCATGCCTCTACTTATCACCACAATAACAACAGAACATCTTTGTGAGGCATATCAAGAAAAGTACTTGAAATAATCCTGCAGTTCTTTTTCCACCCAGACTTCCTTTATTTCAGCTGTTAAACATTCCAGTTATTAAAAGTAAAGCTGAAGAACTGATTTATATATTAAGGGGGGAAAAAGACATGATATGGCAACATTTTTAGACCAACTATCACACAACCTCTGTTTCTCTCATAGAGAACTGCTATCCATTCTACTAAGAAGATAATCAAAGTGTTTATCCTTAATTGCACACTTTTAGACCAATCGACTGTAATACTTCAAGAACAGGAATGCTAAACCAGCCACTCTATTTTTATGAGGAACCAGTAAAATTGCTGAAAGTGCCCCCATCATGGTAATCCCATGCTGAGCCCTTCTAATTTACAAGATTCACTACAGTGAATGAGCAGCACTCTCAGAAGGCTATAGCTGAAATCCTGGACTTAAATCATCTCATACTACTGTTAAAATGCAGGAATTCAGGCTGTCTGCCAGGATACCTCCACATTTCCACTGTGCAGACAGACAGTTCTTCAGTGTTCTGCTACCCTACGTATGTCCACTTGGGGCATCCAACACACTTGATTTCACTAAACAATGATTCCTTAAATATTGCATAATTTTTGTAAACTGAGCTATTTATATTTGCAATGAACCAGTACAAGATTCTGCCCTGTCCCATCAAATTATCATGAAACTAAATTCATCAACTGCTAAACAGACAGATTTTAAAAGCTTGCTCTGCAGAGCAGAGTATACATCTAAACCTAACCTCATCTTAGTTAATCCAACTGAAATCAGAATGGGTTATCATTAATAAATCACCATTGTTGACAGAGTCACTAGGAAGTTCTACTCCCATGGCAACTGAACAGCAGTTAAGAAGTTGATGAGTTGATTTATCTCAACTGTAATCATACCCTCCCCCTATTCTGCCAAATTAAGGTTTACAGCTCCAAATATGAATTTCCACAGACAGTGCATTACATTTCTACTGGTGTCAGCAGATCCCCTGAAGTTTTAAGATGGTGAGGCTTGAGAGGCTTTTGAGCCAACTGCAAAAGAGGAAAGGATTTGTGTATCTTGCTATTTGGAACAACCAGTAAACATCCAATGTGACACGGGCATAAAAGCCCATGTCATGTTGGTTACATGGTTTCTGCAACTGTAGAGACTTTGAGGTGATCCATGTCCACATCCACAAGTCCTACTAATGTGAACAGCACAGAGCAACAAAATGGCTCAAACTGATTGTGCACATTGCCTGTAAAGTATTACTCTCAAGCTTCCTCAGAATCTGTTTAGATGCTTGGTTCCTGAGTTTATTGGGTAACTAGTTCTTATACACAAGCACTCCAAAATAATCACTTACCAAAGAAACATGAGACTGTTTTACAAAGATATAAATATAAATCACCTATGCACTCAGAGAGAAGTGAATACGAGTCAGCCAATGGAATGTTAATGCTTTTTTAATAAATGGGGATGAAGATCTTATAAAGCCTGTTATTTCGGTCACATTTTCTTACAGTAAAATGCAAAGGAACTGCAGAAGCAGCTGGAAATAATCAAAAATATTTACAAATGCTGTATTTATGAAGTACCACTATATCCATAGGACTGAGAGAAAAGAGATAAACAATACTTATTTTAGTAATTGCATGTACTATGGGCAGATGCAGAATGGGGTTGTTCCTATATCAGTGTAGGCTTTTCAGTACTCCTGCTACTTTCTTGAGTGTCCTACACGACAGTCCAAGTACTACAGAGGATAGTCAGCTGCTCAAACTGCAAGCTGTGAAATATCTGTATGGTACTGACCACCAGAGCCTACCAGACAGGCAGCAGCTCTCCTTCCTGTTCATTCACACCACTTGCTTTGTTGAAGAACACACGAAGCTACTTCTTGACATTGACATGGATGTACCATCTGCGAAAAGCAGCATTCCTGAGAGCCCTTCCAGAGGTGCTCTGGATGGACACTCATAATGCAGTGTGTTAAACATCTAGTTAAACACCTTCTTGATCCTGAGGGTCCAGCACCACTGCCTGGTTTCCTTACAGATGCTGGCACACTTCCTGGCAAAAAACAAAAAAATCTGTTTCTCAGTATGAAGTCGCTCAGAACTAAACTCTAAATGTACATGCTGTCTGTTCTTGAGCTCCTTTGATTTACTCTTTTCCTCAGCAGGGACACAGTCAACAGTGTATTACGGGGATACTGAAATGAGAACATACTTTGTTTTACCTAACAGAAGACGTAGAAAAATCAAGATAGAATAAAATCTGGCTTAAGCCACAGTCCAGGATTTCCTGATGTAGGAATACCTCCAATTTTAGTACTTTATTATTTTCTGCCAATGTGGGATTTTTTCAGCAGTGAAATGCCTCCAGGAGAAATGAAAGCCGAAATATTTTCTTGAATTTCAATCATTCTCCAATTCCTAATCTGGGAAGCCTGCAACACCACTTGGTGTTCCCAAGGTAGAAGCCCACAGAAGTACCTTGTGATGCTGCAACACCCATACCCTCTAACAGAACAACAGGTTTTGTCCAAACAAGTTCAAGTCACTCCGTTGCTATCTGTTCGTTAAATCCCTTTGGTCGTGCAGCCAGTGGCGACGAAAGGTAAAGATGGTGTTACGCCAAATTCTGGGCCAGGCTGTGAACCTTATTGGCACCCAGTACTTTTCAGAATATGGTTCTTACTGCACAAATTCGTACAAGTGTGTCAATCCACGGGCTGAGTACCTCACTAGGTGTGTGCCTACAATATTTGACTAATAAATCCTCATTTTTTTCCCAGATTTCAATACATATACATAAAGCAGGGAGGCAGAAAGAAATCCTGACAATTCATATATCCAGAGACTAATAACTTTAAGTCAGTTATTTTGCATTACTTACATTTACTTCATAGATTGGAGAGCGTAGAAATAATTCAAACTGCTAAACCAAACTAAAGAATGGGCTTTGAAGGTAATCTTACCATCTCATTTATTCTGTCCTCCAGTCACAGTAACAAATTATCGCTTTCTCTTCTGTCATCTCTCACTGAAGTTCACACATATACAAACTCAAGTAAATCACCCAAAATATATAAAGTATTTAGGGAAAAAGACTCATAGAACAGACATTTAAAAAGTTCTTAGAGAATATGGTTTTCCCTGTCCCAGTGTCAAAGACATAGTTGAAAATTACACTTTGAGCATTAACAAACTCACTTTTTCTTTTTCACATTTGTCTTTTTCCCCACTAATATATGGCTGGCAAGCACAGTTCACATAAATCTGCCTCTTTAGAGGCAGCATCTCTCTTACTAGATGCTGTTTCAGTATTTAAGGGGGAAAAGACTTGATTTTTAAATTCTCTTTCCCTTCCCTTCTGTGAGTACCCACGCAGCACATACAAGAGGTTTAAGATCAGTTAATAGGACATAGGAGAAATTCCTTCATCGAACTGTTGGCAGCACATCAGTGCCTGGATAAGGAACAAAAAGACAAAGAATGAAACAACGCAACCTTTCATGCCTCAATAAAAACCTTCTAAGTGCATGTGGGACAAGACAGATATCCCTCCCAAGGCTCCATTTTTTTCCTCCTGTTTCATAAATGCAAGGCATCCATTAACTTCCTCTTTCACTGGTTGCTGACAGTATACAGCAAGAGCTGGAGATAAATCATGATTTAAATTCCCTACTTCATAGGAAAAAGATGGTTCTGCAGTTAAACCACAGGTGTCAGCCAGGCTAGATTCTCTTCCTATTCCAGTTACAGAGTCTCTCTGTGCATAGGACTTGCCATCATGCAGCATGAGGTTAATTATATTTACATAAAGGCGTTTTACAGCCAAGCTCATTAGTGATTTCTAAAGCTCCTAACTGAGGACTCCCAACTGAAATTACTGTACAAATGGAAGTTAGCGTTTATGAAAGACTTGAAACATCCATTGCTCTGGAGGTAGTGAAACATTCAGGAACATGCCCAAAATCTAGTTAACATGAGTAACTGATGAATGAACTGGATACACAGAAATGTGTGAAATATATCCATGTCTATAGCTAAATTCAAAAATTCAAATTCACTATAAAGCAATTCTCAGTGTCCAGAGTTCCTAACCTCAGGAGAGAAGCTCACCAGCAAGAAGAAAGTGAAGGTAGAAAGCTCTCTTTCATAAACGCACATACACTCATGAATGGCTTCTTTGGTAATCCACTCTTTATTCAGAGCAGCACTGAATTTTCTGCCCAGTAAATACTGATGAAATTACTTCCTGGGTTATTTTAGACAGCAAATGTCTACATAACCAAGAAAAAGGCTCTTCTTAAAGATTTCCCTTTTAAGGATGAGTTGAAGGAAGTGCTAAAAGATAGACCTCTCAAAGCTTTAGCACAGCAAAAAATCATAAATTCTTATAAACCTGTTTATAACACAAGCTTAATAGCTTAATACCAATTTTTCCATTACACAAAATCAGGTATTCTGGCTGTTCTAAGATATTAATTTTTTATCTTCTGTCCAACTCGTTTTGGCTCTTCATTTTACTCTCAGTCATAACAAGACAAAGTTATTCTTCCTGTTTGGCTCAAGGACCTTGGTTTCTGGTCTGTGGGAGTGATGAAACAAGAACTGGGAGATACAACTTAGAGTACATCATTCACACGTCTTTCTTCTGATGTACACATAGAAAACTTTCCCGAGAACTAAGCAATCCCATTTTTCCTGGGCTTTACCTACTAATTCTTAAAGGTTGAGGTAAGACTCTAATTTACAAATTTTAAAAACTGAAAGAATTCTTCCCCTCTCTTTAGTATTTAAGTGTTAGTTCTCTGATGGGCAGTGCAGTGGATTGTAGAAGGAGACAAAAATCTGAAGTCTTCAGTAAGCTACCAGCTTCCCAGCCACTAAAACTGTCAGTGGAATTACAGTAACCTGCGTATAAGGAAGCAGCATCAGAAAACAGACAACAGAGCAGAAGTTGATACTTCTTGAGCCTCTTCAGAAGGCAGGTTAATAAAGGAAATATTGGAGTTCTATGTCACCTGGAGAAGGCACTTCTCAACAAGGGAATTTATCAATAAGTAGTAGGCTCTCTTCCTACAATTTGGCTATTTTCTCTGAGCTCCCTTGGTAATATTGTTCATCACTTCTGCCTAACATGGAAGTTCTACATTAAGTTCTGTGCTGTAATAAAAAAGTGCAGCATAAATTTATGTTTGGTAGCATTCAAAGGAAAAGGTAACAGCTGGGATTCACTGTATTCAGTACTAAAAGCTAAAAAAAAAAAAAGAGAAGTGTCGATAATTTGACATTTACTATATTTTGTTTTCATCATTTTAGAGTGTTGTTGGGAGAGATTAACGTGCAAAAAGGAAAGAAAAACAATAAAGGGTCAATATCAAATATCATTGTTAAATACAGCTTCAAATACTTTGAGGTAAACCTGGTAGAGTGTTTACTGAACTACCAGTAAACTGAAGTGGGATTTTAAGGATGAAGAGGCAGAGGAAAAGAGGAACATTGTGCTGCCCACACAACTATCAAATTATTAACGCATCCTTCACAGGGCAAAAAGGAACAATTACACCATTCAATCAGAGCAACTTGAAAGTGGTGGTGATTTGCTAAGTCAGTCATCTTTTAATACACCATGGAATACCAAGGATGTACGCTTCATCTCTCAAAAATCACTCACTACAACAGAGGAAACATTTAAGGAATTATTCAGGACAAAATCCACCTTTAGAGAAAATAATTCAGAAACAGTAGCAAGTTCACGTAGTTAAGGGCATTGGCATAATCTTATATAGCATTTTGCTATTTGACTATGACCTTTTTCTCTCATAGTAAAATACTAAGCTGCTCTATAGCTAGAGATCACTGCAACTGCTGATACAGACTCTGTGTAAACAAGAGCAAGACATCAGATCCTGATAGTCCTTCCCTTGTCAAAAGAATGTGTTCTGTGAGCAAGGGGCTGAAAAAGGACATGCATAAAGTCTCCTGTGTTCAGATTCCTTCTTGAAGGTAGACATACTGAATGATGCTTAGTAAAGGCAACTTGCTATTGATTGTGAATACTGAAACTCTAGGGGGGATCTACAGGAATGCTCTGCTCCTACTTGAAGCAAATTTGCACACAAAATCTGAAACATATCTAGCAGAACGGACTACTGTAACAGCACAGATGGTGTCTAAACACAAAATATATCTTAGAAAGAGTGAGGTTTTTTCAAAGGCGGAATCACTGGCATGGCAAAAATGCTGATCATGCTTTGTATTTAACAAGAGTCAAAATGTATTTAGCATAAACTACTTCTATTTAAACGTAACTTAGTTACCATGACAGCACATAGAGCTTAATTGCAACCTTCGGCCTCCTGCTGTCCAGGAGAAGGATGACCTTTGACTGCTGCAGCCCCCTCCCATATCCCTCTACAGAGCAGATAATTGTTGTTGTTTGTTATTATTACAGATGTGCACTCCTCAGCACAGATGAAATCCAAATTTTTGCACGCATGGGTATAACCTCCCATCAAAACTGATATATTTAGTTCCATGTCACACTCAAAAGCTCATTAAATGAAATATTTTGCCACAAATGACAGTGTCTCAAGACCAACTACTTGGAGGCTAATCAGATATCCAAATAATGGTGGATTTCTCTACTGTAAGACATCTTCTTCCAATTCTTACTCCTAAGAGTTCTGCCATACAAAAGAGAGGGGTTTTTTTCCAGCTGGATCCCTATAAGCGTATGGGGCCTGACGAGATTCATCCAAGAGTACTATTCAAAGAGCTGGTTGATGTCATCATGAGACCTCTCAGAATGATTTTTGGAAATGAGTCTTGGAAATCTGGAGAGGTCCTGATTGACTGGAAATTGGCAAACACTGTCCCAGTTTTCAAGAAGGGTAAGAGGAATGACCCTGGTAACTACAAGCCTGCCAGTCTCACTTCAGTGCCTGGTAAAATCACAAAGAAGATTATACTGGGAGTTATCAAAAAACACCTGAAGGAAACACAGTCATCGGTCACACCCAGCACAGCTTTGTGAGGGGAAAGTCCTGCTTGTCAAACTGAATTTCCTTTTTGACAAGGTAACCCTCCTGGCTGATCAAAGGAAGCCAGTTGATGTAATCTTTTTGGATTTCAGTAAAGCTTTTGATACTGTCTCTCACAGGATCCTTCTGGACAAAGTGTCCAGTACACAGCTGGATAAACACATCATGCGATGAGTGAGCACCTGTCTTTTGGGTTAGACACAAAGGGTAATAGTTAATGGGTTAACATCAGGCCAGTGACCTGTCACTAGTGGGGTTCCACAGGGCTCCATTTTAGGGCCAGTTCTCTTTAACATCTTTAGAAAAAAACTTGGACGCAGGACTCAAAGGAATAATGAGTACGTTTGCTGGGGATACTAAATTGGGAGGAGCTGTTGACTCCCTGAAGTCAGAGAGGCCCTGCAAAGAGAGAGGCAACCACCAACCATGTGAAGTTCAACAAGGGGAAGTGCTGTATTCTGCACCTGGGATGGGGCAACCCTGGATATATGTCCAGACTGGGGAATGAGATGCTGGAAAGCAGTGCCGTGGAAAGGGATCTGGGGGTCCTGGTCGATGGCAAGTTGAATATGAGTCAGCAGTGCCCCGGCAGCCAGGAAGCCTAACCATGTCCTGGGGGGCATCAGGCAAAGCATCACCAACCAGTCGAGGGAGGGGATTGTCCTGCTCTGCTCTGCCCTGGGGCGGCCTCAACTTGAATATTGTGTGCAGTTTTGGGCACTGCAATATGAGCAAGATATTAAGCTATTAGAGAGTGTCCAAAGAAGGGCAATGAAGATGGTGAAGGGGCCTGCGGGAAACCTGTGTGAGGAGTGGTTGAGGTCACTTGGTCTGTTCAGCCTGGAGAAGAGAAGACTGAGGGGACACGTCATCACAGTCTACATGAGGAAGAGCACTTTCATTCAGTCAGTGCACCTTCTTGCCCTAGCTTTTAAAATAAAAAGCAAAGCAAAACAAGCAAAACCAAATCCACACAGTGAAACAGTAATGCCCAAAAAATCTGTGAGTTACTTCTTGAGCACACTCCCCTCAGAAACAGTAGCAAATAAGAATTGCATTAGCAACAATGAAAGCTTTATTATAAAACAGGAAATCTGCTCCAATAAGCCTATGACAATTCACTTGATTACCAAATTCCCACACAGACCATAACTTGGTAAATACTCTTTGATGCTCGTTCCCAAGCAACCTCCACCACTGAGACATGACGCATACAGACTCATTTTGATCTGGCTTAGCAATGAATTTAGTTTTCTCAATTTGACAGTGCCCTTCTGAACTAAGTAGTCCAGGAAAGTAATTAATATCACAGAATCACAGAATTGCTAGGGTTGGAAGGGATCTCTGGAGATCATCTACTCCAACCTCTCCCAAGGCAGGGTAATCAGGACACAGGAATGCATCCAGGTGGGTTTTGAATGTCTCCAGAAGGGAAGACTCCATGATCCATGACCTCCCTGAGCAGCCTGTTCCAGTGCTCTGCCAATTTAAAGTTCGTCCTCCTTTTGAGGTAAAATTTCTTGTGTTTTAGTCTATGGCCATTGCTCCTCATCCTGTCACTGGGCACCACCTAAAAGAGTCTGGCACCATCCTCTTAGCCTTTGAGATATTTATATGCATCAATGAGATCCCCTCTCAGTCTTTTCTTCTCTAGACTAAACAGGAGCAGCTCCCATAGTCTCTCCTCACAAGAGAGGTGCTCCAGACCCCAATCATCTTTGTGACCCTCCACTGGACCCACTGCAGGAGCTCCTTGTCTTCCTTGTACTGAGGAGAACTGGACCCAGTACTCCAGATGTGGCCTCAGTAGGGCAGAGTAGAGGAGCAAGATCACCTTCCTCAACCTGCTGACCACACTCTTCCTGATGCACCCCAGGATACCATTGGCCCTCCTGGCCGCCAGGACACACTGCTGGCTCATGGTCAACTTGTCATCCACCAGGACTCCAAGGTCCTTCTCCATAGAGCTGCTCTCCAGTAGTTCGGCCCCCATCCTGTACTGGTACTTGAAGTTATTCCCCCCCCAGCTGCAGGACCCTGCACTTGCCCTTTCTGAACTTCATCAGGTTTCTCTCTGCCAAACACTCCAGCCTATCAAGGTCCCGCTGAATGGCAGCACAGCCTTCAGGTGTATCAGCAGCTACCCCGAGTTTCATATCACCAGCAAACTGGCTGAGGGTGCATTCCATCCTTCATCCAGGTCATTGATAAACAAGTTGAATAAGACTGGACCCAGTATTGATCCCCGAGGAACACCACTGACTACAGACATCCAGCTGGATTCTACTCCACTGATCATGATCCTGTGAGTTCTGCCATTGTCAGTTCTCGATCCACCTCACTGTCCATTCATCTAACCCACATTTTCTGAGCTTACCTATGAGGATGTTATGGGAAACAGTGTCAAAAGCCTTGTGAAGCGAAGGTAGATAACACCCATTTCTCTCCCCTCATTGACCCATCCTGTATTTACATCAAAAGGAATCAGTATAGAATCTGAAATAGTATCGATCAAGCCTTCTTCTTGTTTCCTCACTTTGTTTTGATATATTTATTAAGCAGAAAAGTAAACAGAACACAAAAATATTAGAGGAGGGGAAATTTCATGATCTGAAGCATTCAGGACAGTAAATATCTAACCTCGAGCTAACTCAACCCTTGTAGAGGAGTTGAAGATTCTAGTCTGCAGTGCTCCTTTAGTCTGAGTGACACAGCTTGCAAATTTTATCTATTGGCTACTACTTAATTGTCAAACTATTTTCTGAAAGATAAGGCCTCTATCTTATTACAAATCTGCAATAGCTATCAGAACTACCTTTCTGAATACCTTCAGTGTTTTCTGATGTCCCCTCAGGATTATGCCAGGCTTTCCTATTTCTCTCCAAGGAAGCTACAGGCTGGATAGCCATCCTGGCATGCAAATCTGCTTGCCCTCCTCACCCCAGATGTCCCTCAGAAAAGCAGGCTGCCCACAGGCAGACTCCTGCAAGGCTGTGAGCCATCCCTTGTGAGCAGAGCAATAAAGCACCATCAGCTAGGCCCGCATAAGCCTCTCGTTCACAAAGCTCCACCAGCCAAGCCTCTGATGACAGAACAGCAATGTAAGGTTTCCCGGTTGGCGCATTCCCACACTGACTCTGCAAATGAAAAGTAGGAACATCAGCCAGCAAAGAGAGGATCTGTTCTCAATTTTGTGTCTCTAAGCATTTTAACAATGAAAAAAGACACCGTGCAGCAACAAAATAAAACTGCTTCCTTTCTTGTCAAGATGACAATAACATGGCAATCTGTGGGAAAGCAGAGGCCGCCTCTAGCTTTCAGAAGTTTTTTTAAATCTGTTTTTATGAAGTTTTTAATTCTCTTAATTACCTGTATGTCTTGCTGCATTACAAAGCTGTGCAGCTGGAAATTAATTGGATCTTTTTCTACTAAGACTTATTTGCTATCAGATTAGTAACATTTTACAAGAGAAAAGGCCTTTCTTTTGTGTGACTCAGTTAAAGTTGATTTCATATATCCAGATTCAGCATTTGCACTGTAATCCCTTGTTGCATCCACTACCTTTTGAGTCCTCAGCAGCCAAGCCAATTGTGCTAAAATAACTAGTGCAGCAATGAAGAGTGTGTGCAGGCGACAAAAGATGAGTATGTCTGACTTCTCTCTACACATGTACACATGGGGCAGCAGCTACATGAAGTGACTGCACTTTTGAAGCTGAGGCGCAAGTCTCTCTCATTCACTGTGTGCAGGAGTAATGAATTTGTTATGAAAACAAACTTTCATTTCTCTGATCAGTTACTAACTGCCAGCAATGTCAAGACATCATGAGAAGTTCAAATCTTACTGTAGCTGTTTCCCTGTCACAAACAACTATCTGTGAGCCACTGACCTTTCCCTTGTCAGTTGAAAAGAATAGCTCTAGAAGCTACCAGAGTGTGTCAGCGTGTGGGCTTAACTCAAATGGCATTATTGACCCAGAAAGGAACTTCTTTCTGTAGCAAGCAGGAGAGTAAGGAATAAAAACTACAATTAGTTTCTCTGCACATAGATGTATGAACCAGATCATTAGTCTTTATTTAAAACATGTATGGTCAAATTCTACTATGAATATATGTGGAGAGAGAACTACTTCATTTCCAGTATCAAAAAAAAAATCTGACAGGCTTAGAGATTCCTGCAATGATTACTACATGAGAATGTGGCATAGCGCAAATGCAGTCCACATACATAATCAGACCTTTTGGGGGTTTCCAGTATCTACACATCTGATCAGTACACATCTGATGGCAGCTTACCAAGCTGCCCATGGAAAGGTGCATGGGTTTGATCCCCAGGAAACTAGAAAGTGCCTTGAATCTGTTTGGAAACTATTACCATTCCAGTGACATCCCCATCAGAAAGAAATTATGAATATCAGCTTTTCTATGAACTGCTGCCACAGGTTTAATTAGTGCAGGCAGATACCATAACAATACAAATTTTTTTTCTCTGTGTTAGATCATAAGACTATCAGGAGTGTACCTTTATAAAGGGAGGAACCAGAGGACTTGAACGTTGCATAAGGCATGAACTTTTGAACAAATACAAAACAGCTTCTTGCAGAGAAGAGTCATTTAGAAGCCAGGCATATTTTGGAAGTAGCAATATAGAAGCCTGGGAAATTTGAGAGAGTGAGAAATCTTTCTCAACTCATCAAATATTCTAAGCTTGAAGACTTTTTCTGTAATATCCTTTCCCATATGTCATGGTTTAGCCCATTCCCCTCAGTTTTAAGGTATAAAAACTGACTAAATA
>VXAY01007150.1:354905-413653 GCA_013399855.1 Oxyruncus cristatus | reverse complement strand
TCTGTAGTGTAGCAATAAATCTTAGTATTACCCCCATTTCAAAGTGATCTGTTTTGTCTGTGCAAAATCTTCCTAATTAGTAGCAAAATTTATAGGTTGATAATACTGTGCAGAAAGCACAGGGGCTAAACCTATGACACCATACATTTTCCTAAATCATCTTCCCAGAGATGTACCTTTTTAAAAACTGACTAAATACAAGCCAACCTCTGATACCAATGATTGTCAATATTGTTACACAATTTTCTCTTTTGCTGCCTGTCTGAAATATTAACAATGCAACATATGAAAGGACTGTAAGGAGAGTCTTGTAAATCATAATCCATCTTTAGTGGAATAAAACTTAAGGTGCAGATCTGAATGTTTTGTAAAATTTGCATTTCTCAAGACAGGTGAAAGTCTCCAAGTACTCTCAGCTCTTCTGAAAATACATTTAAATTTCACTGCAGGCTGCAAAGAAAGCTTTAAAAAAGAAAATGACTAGACACTAAGATCTGAACACAGCATTAAGTTGGTGCATTGTTGCCTTCCATTTCAGTTCATGTGCTAAGTTATAACAGCTGTCCCCACGCACAAGCTTTGCCTGCAGCAAACACAAGGCCTTATCTTAGGATCACTTTTCTACAGCTAAGTCAAGAAACCAAATCAAACTGTCTTGTATTTGCTATAAAGTATGAACATGCATTCACAGTTACTGTGTATTAGTGAGCTTCCTAAAAAGTTATCATGCTGATCACGTGTCTGAGTTCTAAGACCTAGGTTAGGGTAGGACAGCCAGAACAGGAGCCATTGCGCAAGCTTGAATGCAGAGCTGCTCGGAAGTTACACCACCATATGTTCAAGTGGGCTCAGTGGGGCTAAATGTAAATGCAAGGGATTGGCTGTTACTTGGTCCAAAAATGCACTGAAGATGTGCAGAAGTGGAAACATGAGAAATACCAACAGAGTGGTGTTGCAAGAAAGGCGCTTTCAGGGGGCTAAATTCCAGCTAGAAAAGCCTCCAAACTCTGAGTCTTGCACTTGCCTAGGAATCCCTCTTATTTCATTCCTACAAGCAGATGTTGATACACTCTTCAGAAGTTGCTTTTCAATGCAAATACCTTGCAAGACCTTGACAGCAATCAACATCTCAAGTCAAAAAGCTCAGCAATATCATGTTCCTCTTTTCCCACAGAGAACCAACATTTACCCTCAACTTCTATGCTGAAGACTTCCACCTTTGCAGTGAATTCCACAAACCTAAGCCACTACCTCACTCTGTAACAGTCATGCTAAACTGCACTACCCTTTAGCTTTGTGTAGCTGCCTCCCCCTTTTCTGTCTCTACATAAATAGTCCCTTGCAGAAGTTATGCATCAGAAGGACTGACCTCTATAAAGTTCACAAGATTGGTCTTTCTAATCTCTGTCACAATACATGAACATGTCTTACTTTCATATTAATAATAAAAATGTGCTGCTGTCAAAAAATAATTAAAACCATAGCAGGAATCACAAATTTTCACAGGAACACAGGAGTTCAAAAGGTGCCAGAAGAGCTTTCAAATGAGGGCAGAGCTGGACAGAAACAGTTCCTTCCTGCCCTGAAGGTCAATGCCTTCAGTCATACATTTGGTCGCCCTATAACCTTAGTTTGCATAGCTATAGCTGTTATTAACAGTCATAAAAATCACTCAGCTATAAGCATTTGACTTGGAGGCCGCTTCCTGGGGTGAATTCCATAGGCCAACAAGGTGCTCAGTTATGCTACACTGTCTTCTGTTTGCTCTAGATTTACAGCCTCCTCAGTTAATGAAAGCAAAAAGGAGGAGGAGCACATCCCCAACTAAACAAATTAACCACTGCTGGTGCATATTGTTAAATTTTTAGTTAGTGGGCCTCTCTCTGTTGTAGTTCCCTCTCAGTGGCACAAAGGATCAAATTATGACCATCAGGCCACACACCTGCTAGGGTACTCTGCTGAATGGGATGGATCTTTCATACACCACACCAAACTGCCTCAGCTTTTTACATATGCTCCTAGACTAATTCTATTTTCCAAGCAAATCATGTTTTTGTCTCTTCCCATCTGCTACAACTTCTGTCATGTTGTCCATCCAAACTATTTGTTGCAGGCCTTGTTCGATTAGCAAGCCTTGAAGGGACCCTAGCTGAGCACAGTTTTCCAGGCTCTAAGTCAACACCTATCTGAAGCTGATCTAGCATTTAATTCAAGTGCACACATGATCTTTCCCCAGTATATGCAATTTGCATTTTGATTTGCAGGAACCATCATAATCCGTCTTTACGGTGACAGCTTTACAGTACAAAGATGACGTTCCCGCGTTTCCCCTTAGGGCTGAGAACTTTACACTGAGAACTTTAAACATGCTAACTGTCCATTCTCAGCTGGAATTTCATTCACATTCACTTGCAGACTGAGTAATTAATACCAATCTCCATCTCCATTCACCAGCTAAATAAGGTCAGATGAAGACCAATATTTTCTTCTTACCAGTGACTTTAGATGAGTCTTTTTAGACAATGATGAGATATAACTCCTTTACTTTTCTTGGAGAGCAAAAAAAAAAAAAATCAGTGATCCATTTGGAAGATATAAACTACAGACATGGGTGTTTTCAAAATTGCATAGCTCTGAAAAATTAATTAGAGAGAGGAAGGGGAACAGGCTTTAGTCTGACTGTGCACTACAGTTCTTTCTGAAAAGGCAGGAGAGGAAACAATTGAACATCTAATCATAACCTGCAGCACTAACAAACAATCATTCCCCTCAAGAGACGATATTCTTTCACCAGTATAGCCTATCATCAGAATTTTGAGCAGACATATAATAACCTAATTCGTCAAGGATTGTTTTCCTCTAAAAGAGAACTCAGACCAAACCAAGACTCCATACAGCTTCCATGATCTTGTATGATTTCCTGTCTAGGAGAAGGACTGTTAAAGACAAGTACAAGATACTTGTATGCAAAGTCTTATGCATCTTACTACCTAATGCATTCAACTCTGGAATGCAGTGCACACAGTAAATACAGCCAATTATTTACTCTTTACTCATAGTTGCACTTTGTGCATACTTTCACAGCAAAACTTATTCACAGTACATACACAGAATGTTCTTCCAGTTTTTGTTAGAAATTATTGCCTGTCTCTGTACTACATTAATCTCCAGTAGACTCATACTTTGTGAATTGTCTAAGATGCTCCTAATTTTCCTAATTTTTTTATCCTTCTAGGCTTATTATTTCCCAATTTTTACCACAAACATTTGCTAATTTTTATAACTGACAGTTCAAGTCTTATAGCTACATTTATTTCTTTCTAATTTAAATCAACGTAAATCAACTTCAAATGGCATTGCTTTACTTATTTTTCTTATTTTTTCTTTCATTTTTTTTGTGTTAAACACAGTGACAAAGAATATAAAGTTTCTTCTACATAGGACACAAAAAAATGACAAAGTCACTGCCCCAAGGAGTTTGCACAATAAACTAAACTGACAAAATGCATTTTACTAGGGTTTAAAATAAACAGTGATTAAAATTAGTGGAAGAACAATTGGTTGATATTTTTAATAAGCAAACAGCAAGATTACATTAACTGGCCCCGTGGGAATAAAACAGATCTACAATAGATTTAATTAAATGCATTTAATGAAGCCCAAGTATAACAACAACAAAACAGTGCATCATCTGAAATGATGCCTGAACTCTAGTAAACCATTCTGAACTCTAATAAATGTCTCATTGTTATCTTCAGAGAATTTTTATTTGCACATGAAATGTTTTGAATCTTTCCCCTCCAACTTGTTTAATGGGTTTGCAATGAAAAAGTTTCAGAAGTTACTTTTAAATCAATTTCTGAAAGGAACACTTTATTCTATTATTTTGTAACAGAACATCATGGACTGACATGCCGCTCCACAGGGACATGTCAAAAGAAGGATCAATGACTACAGTTCAGTGGAAGTATAGTGCTGTAATCTGTACAACTGAAGTAAAAAGGTCTCACTGTCCCTTCACAAGGTATTTTATAGGCATTTACTAAGTCATCTTGAACAGTCATCTACACTAGGACAAAGGAAATACAAGATGGGTATGAACTAGCTCAAAAAAGTTAGAGCACTACTCCACATGCAGGGTAATAAAGAACTAAGCCTGAAACACTTCTAGAACTGTTGCTTACTGTGTATTCTAAAGAAAGGCTGAAATGTTTCCACTCTGTGTAGTCGTTTTCAGAATGGCATACAGTCACTAAAAGGAAAAGCATGATGATGCTCTGTCACCAGTGGAGTGAATTTGATTTCAAACCAGAATACTCTGAACTTTACCAGCAATTTCTTTTGGAAAAGCAGCAGAGGAGTCTTTTTTAGAGGAAATTAGGTGGAAGATCTATTTTTGTGTGTCTATTCATAAATACATGCACGCACAAATAAAGAAACAAACCAAGGATGCCCAAAAAAAATCAGAAGTGGAAGTAATGTATTTATGCATTAAACCATTAAATTCTCCATACTATTTCTGCATCAAACAAAAACATTCTGGGATAATTCTCCAAATACTTTCCACCACTAAGTAGCTGTTCTCACAATGGCCCCAGGAACAGTAGCCATGTATAACAGGTGCAGATTAGCCCTGCAACCAACCCAGAGGAGTGGAGCTCCAAAATATCCACCCCTGCAGTGTCCCCTAGAGACAGTGGGCTTCATTCACACAGGGTTGAGTATCCAACAGGGGCAGATGATTATAAAACTCCAGGAAAAAAAATATTATTGTTTCAAAGCTCAATTTTCCAGCAGAAAAGCATTACGTTAGGCTCCCTTGCTGAAAACAGAGCATTGAAGGAGAATGACAGGATTTTAATATTTGCAGGAGCTACGTTTATTAAGGCAGAAATTAAGGCAGAATAAACAACAAGATATATATATCCTGGACTCAGGAGCTTTTTGAAAGAATATGTTTCAATGATGCTAAAACCTAGAAACTTCAGAGGTCAATTTAAAACTTCTACAGTCTTTTTCTTTCCCAAGGGCATGCTTTCAAGTGAATCCCTCTAAAGCAGAGTCCTTATTTGCAAGTTTCCTTTCTTCTCAGAAAGCACAGTAGCAGCTTGTTGTAAAAGGCAAAGTGTATGAACTCTGTGCAGCTGATAAAAATCCCAGCTCAAGCTGTATTTGAAGATAAAAAACTATCAACCACCAAGATATTTTTAGTCAGTCCCTTCTGTTACTAACATTTTTCCAAATTGTCCTGGACCCCTAAAATTTCTCTGTTTCATAATTCACTCTGATATTGATTCTTTCAGGCAGGCACAGAATAATCTAACCTCAACATATGAAATGACAAAATGGCCCTTTTATCCTGAGTGTAACAGGAAAAAAGGTTATTTTCTCAACTCTTTACAAACATAGCAGCCATCTCAGGCATATCCTTCCACTTTCCTGTACATCCACTTCTAAACATGTTAAACGCAGCACAATAAAATTTGTTTCCTCCCTCCAAGCATTTTTGATCATTTTACAGAAATGGACTTTAAAGTCTACAAAATATTATATAGTTCAGCTAAATTTATGTTATATCTTTCCTGGTAAAATTTCATTTTTCCCCACTTCATGTCCATGAAACATTTTAAAAGTCTTGGAAGCAAATTCTCTAATCACCTAACACAAACCATTCTCTTGCTCTAGTAGAGTGTGGTTACTGATAAGTCCTTTGGCTTCCTATGTTATCATCTACTACAGATTCTCCAAGAAATTATAAAGAGAAATTTCTACTCAATGTATTTAAATTGGGCACAAGCATACCAGCAGCAATACCATTAGTAAAGATTGTTTTTTTATTATGACTTATATCAAATTTTCCAGCAGATAGAATGGGATACTGAGGAGCAAACAGCTGTTTCCCAGCATTTCTATTAAGCTCTTAGAATTAATAGGTGCCTTCCCCCTCTCTCATACTCAAAGGAAACCAAGCCATAATAATCCTCCACTGGCACACTTGAAATCACCCTTACTGGAGAGCATAGGAGGAATAAGGTACTTTATTATTCATATTCATTGAATCATAAAATGTCTAGAGGCCACAGAAGTAATGGCCCCTTGCACCAGTGGTGACTGTCCCCGCTTCAGAGACAAAGAATTGAGGTGGCAGGGAGAAGGAGCAAATATGCATAGTATGTGATTAAAGTAATTGAGCAGTGAATGGAAAAGGAAGCAGAGAAACCCACATCACTCAGCTTGGAAAAATCTCATAACCTACATAACTCGCACATACACAACCCGTGTCTCAAGCCCCTTTCCCAAAATCTTCATCTAACCCAGGCCAAGTGTCTGCATTTCACCTACTTTTACATAAATAGAAATAAATCTGGACAAGTTGAGCTCTGGCAATGTTTAAAAGGATCTTTACAAAGGTTCTGAACTGCAAGACAACAGTCAGGAGATCATAACCATCACTACTAAATCCTGGCTGAAAATGGCATATCCCAGCATTTAGGATTACAGAAGCAAAAACCCTTGTGATGACTGACTAAGGACAGAAAATAATGAAAAGCCAGTAACATGAGAATGAGATTTTTCCCTCCAAAGCACTTAGCTACGTGAAAACAACTTGATCTCTCATTTAGCATTTACGTCTAAAAGTAAAATAGATAAGCTTTAGGACACCCTCTGATGCTCTTGTAATTCATCAGGGAAGCCTGGTGTCCAGGAATCCTTTGCTGTGGTGTTCTCCTAAGTCATTTGAACAGTATCTTGTTATATTATTTGCTGTCCAGGACAAATGATGATATTTTTTGTTTACATTACTTCAAAGCAAAAAAAAATCAGAAATCTCAACAAGCTTGCACACCAAGCCTTGGTTAAACCTACCTGACCATTGCAAGACTCTTCATAAGGACTTTCAGAGAAGCTGATCCATATGCAGACAAAAGCTTTCTGAGTGTATTTTCCCTGTCAGTCCTGTCTCTGATCACTGACACAATATATCAGTATGGTGCAACTGAGGATCACGTTACATCCATTTTTGCCTCCTGTACACCGGCAACAAACTTCTTACAAAGTCTTCAGGGATCATAGAGTCTGATCAATTAAGCACCGGTAGTATCTCATTACTATACATTCTTCTGATGTATTCTGTACAATTTCTCTAATAGCACTTGAATTAATTTTCTGTCTTCTATGTTGCACTGCAGTAACTGAGAAAATACGCAAGAATAAAACACAGAGAAGATTATGCTTATGATTTGTGTTTAAATCCAGCAACATCGCCTAGCTCCAGCAGCCTAAAACTTGTCAGGAAGGAAAGAAATAATAAATCCTATCAACTCTCTTTCTCTTACAGGAAGTAATGTATCACTCTACGTGCTTTAAAATTGAAATTTTTTTCAAAACTAGGCCTAAACTCTGCTTATACTAATAGCCTTGACTTTCTTGGAAAGTAATGTATAGGGTAGTAAAAGGTGTAAAATTTCAGGATTCACATTACAGGTGTGTTTTATAATTATCCAGTGACACCAAGCATGCAGCTACAATGAAGTTAGGGAAACAGAACTGATTTCATCAAGAATAGTTCTAACCTTGAATTCTTTTTCTGCCTTTCCCCCATTAGCCAAACACCTGTACAAAAATTTAGCCAGATATTTAATAAACATACACACACAGTTAGAAAAGTATCACTTTGAAGTAAAGCTTGGCAGTATTTGATTCAAAGAGCTGCCACAATACAAACACTTCACTTGCACACCCATCCATGCAACTCTGACCTTGCACTGGTTGCAGCTTAGTCACCTGACATTCACATCTACCAAAGAGACCTGAGGCTTTCCTGGTGTATAGAATCCAAGGCCTCAGACACTTTAATAACCTAAGTGATGGTGACTCTAGTGCTGTTATACAAGGAAGAGCTATAGATGTTTCTGCTGAGATTTGCTAGCAACGTTAAGCACCATGAGCACCAACCAACCCCATGGAAGATGAAAGCTCACTACTGTTCCTTTCCCTTCAACCCTTGGAGCAGTTCTGAATTCAACTTGAGAGATTAGGTGGGAGTGAAAGGTGAAATGCAATTTCATTTCTTCTCAGAGCAGTTTTCAGATTTAAAAGATGTTTTCATTAGCTGAGAGGGGCTTTTTCTCACCCCTGCACAGATGCAATCCTTCCTTATTCTTCATAAGACACATCTAGGCCCATTCAAAGTTCAAAAGATGCTGGACAATCAGCTTTCTGCTTCCATTTGTCAAGAAGAGCAGTTCCAAAAGACTCTTCAGTGTCAGGTCAGACCATTAGAGTATAGAAAAAGAAAGTTTCTGTATTCACCAACCCAAAAGGGAAGTGAAGCCCACTATGAATGCAAGACACCACATTTACTGCAATCACCACAACTGTTCTCACACTCTGGCTGATCAGATCTTATAGGTTGACATCGATCTCATTCTTATCTGTACTATACCAATGTAGCCATGTCAACTGCAAAGCAATTATCCCAGAGTGAGACAGAAGAAGGTCTGGCCTAAAATGTATTCTATCTGACAACACCCACTTCTCAAGTGCACAACGCTCTGGAATATAAGCAAAGACCCAACCACTTTAACTCAAATCCACTTAATTAAAGAGAACAGTCCCAACAGAGAAGTTGATGCTCCCTTTCTGACACCATTTCAGGAGCACTTTAGATAAAAGAAAACAATGGTTCCACATGATAGCTGTGTGAAATCACATTTCAGAGTGAGATGAGTCTCTAGTCATTTATTCTTTACTTCCCCCTCACTCCATTCCACCTCTACATCATTTTTCTCACTCTTAAAACATCACTTCTCTCAGTTTATATTTTTGTTCAATGATGCAAGCAATCAGCACAGCTATTATTTCAGAAAAGAAACTAGTCTCACATGTGGACAAAATCCTTAAGCTACAGACCAGGGAAGGAAACCAAAACTCCAAATCCTCACTAATTGTAATCTTCTGGCTTTTGCTAATTTACAGGATTAACTCACTCCTATAATAGTCCAGATTTCTTCCTCACATCACAATTGAGTCATGGGGTTTTCATACTCACAGGATAAGCCTATTTAGCTCTTTTCAGCCCATGGGATACCCTTTACCTCTTTCTTCCCTTAGTCACCCCAGTATCATGAAGGGGAAAAGTAATGATTCTAAGGTCATTAAGCCATGCATAAAAATGCCGTGAGAGATCAAATCACACCCGTGTAATGCAAAAAAAAAAAAAAAAAAAACCAACCACCTCTCCTACAGTTCACATAGACTTCAGTTCTTCAGTTTCCCCTCTTTATGACATTAGAAAATCAGTATACAACCAGGCTGTTAGTTGAGGGGGTGGACAGGAGGAATGAAATACAAATAGCTAACTCCTGTAATATACGAATTGAATGATCAAACAATCATGGCAAAATGTCAGCTGATGACATACACAGACTTGGTAGGGTTGTATCTAATTATTAGTGACTTGGTTGAAAAAGGCTTTTAGTCAGAGGAGAGCTACTTCAGAGATAACAACTAATGCACAGGGGAAGAGGGCAACAGAGATAATTAAGCAAGGATATAATTTCAGTGACAATGAATTTGTTTGACATTCTGCTTCTTGGCCCAGTTAAACAATCTTTCTAAATAAAATTCTTGCACATTCAGTGTATAGTCTCACTATGCAGTCACTTTGTTGTTAAGAGTTCTGGTCACAGAATGAAAAAAAAAGAAAAAAAATCAGTGCAAGAATTTGCACACAGCATCATCATTCATTAGCTCAAAATTTTTTTAGGAACAAGAAGTTTTTTGACTATGTTCAGGAAGCCACCACGCTCAAATGTGGATCTCATACATACAGTAACTGAACTGCTATTGAAACATGAGACATCCAAAAAATTCTGAACCAAAACCTAACTGCACAAAGGCAAAGTGCCTCCAGTGTTAGGTGTCTCAGTGTATTGTGTGTGGTTGCACAAAAACATGGTACCAGAAATGTCAGTATACAAATCTTTTCTTTTTTTCTAAGATGCTTTGGTAAAATAGGTCTGGTTCAAGGAAGCAGGGAATAACTAACAGAAGACAGTGTTAGTTTGCACATGGAGCAAGTAACTTGATTGCTCTACCTTGCATTATATGTTTTAGAAGGTACTTAAACTACCCTGGGACTGATGTAGCAATCATTAACATTTTATCTTTATCCTGCTGAACATTTTAAGAAGCAACAGAAGCAGCAGCAAATGGAAGAAAAATGAATTAGACAGCAAAGACTTGTAAAAAAAGCTTGGAATCAAAATCCTGGATGGGAATACCCCCCACAGAGGCCTTGGCACTGTATCTGAATTCTCCATCTTGTGCCCAACTCTAATCATTACCAGTTTCTTTTTAAAAGCCTGTGCCTGAATGAACTGATGTGTTATGAGACAGCCATGACCTAAGTAAACTCCAAACAAATCATTCATCACAACAAAGCTCCAGAACAAGCTGGTACTTTCTCAGAGAAAAGTGTTCTTCTAAACACATGTTATACATGAAGAGAAAACAGAAAACACATACTTTCTGTAGGCTTTCATCAATTGTACATAAACAAAGCCTTTGATAATTCTGAATAGGCTTGAGATCATTATGCCCCAGGCCAAGAGGCTCTCAGTAGTTTAAGATCTCATTTTCCAAACTTTTGGTCAAAAGAGTCTTTTTAAGCGCAGGGGAGAAAGGAACACTTTTTCCGTGAATATCGTTATGTTCACAATGCCCCTACTCAAATCCTTACACACACTACCTTTTTCCCTACCAGAATCAAACTTCTCATCCTCAAGGTCAGGAGTAGGAAGTGCTCACCCACATCAGCTGCTACATTTTCTGTTACCCATCGTTCCCTTTCATGGCCTAAATTTTTCCTGGAACAGTTGACCTTCTCCAGTTCTCAGGCTCACTCTTACCTTCCTGTCACTCAAATCTACCACACATGCTGTGCTAAATTTCCTTTGGTTTGCCTTTTGAAATTATCTACTTAAAGTCATGAAAAGATTCTTATGCAGATCCAGAAGGGCAGCTAGAGTACCAAGGAACGTTTTTGTTTTAGCTACTGTATCAGCTTGGGATTATAAGTAACAAATGTGTTATGCATTCAATTTAATATTGCATTCTCTATAAAAATTACAAGAAGCAATCATTTCATTAAGAAATTTGGACTTTTGGCTCCTATATTAGTACACCAGGCCCAAAGATTTCTTTTTCTTTAGAAGTGTTATGCAATAATTGGTAAGCAACAGAAGTGTACTTAACGCTGTGGTATCCTGTAATTCACATCAGCAGCTGCACAAATAATTGCAGCCCTTCTCAGGTAAAACCTCATCAATTTAAATTAGTCTTCTCAGAGCAGGGAAGGACTGAAATCCCTCTGAATGATAGGGAGAGCAACAGAAGCCTTTACAAGTGTTAAAACACAGCCTGAGTCACAGGGTATATAAATGCTACCTGCCAACAAGCACTGAAAGAGCAGTTTTCAGATTCTGAACCAAATTCTAATGAATTTTGGGTAGTATTTTTTTACATATATTAAACAGCAAGGGGTCAGTTTTACCCTGACCAGGTAAACACTTCAGAATTCCAGTACTCATAGAAGGGATTTAACTCTTTGTTCAAGATCAATAATTCTGTTTCCCTGCATCTGATTCCCTGTTTTTTTAAAAGGATCACTTATCAGTAAAATTTGATTCAGCCACTTTTTTGTCAGGCCTAGGGGACATCAAGTCCAACCCTTGATCCACTACTACAGTGGTTACCAGACCATGGCACTCAGTGCCACATCCAGTCTCATCTTAAAAACCTCCAGACGAAGAATCCACCACTTCCCTGGGCAGCCCATTCCAATGGCTGATTACCCTCTCTGTAAAGAATTGCTTCCTAATATCTAACCTAAACCTCCACCGGCACAGCTTAAGGCCATGCCCTCTTGTCCTACTGCTGGTTGCCTGGGAGAAGAGACCAACCCCCATCTGGCTACAACCTCCTCTCAGATAGTTGTAGAGAACAATGAGGTCTCCCCTGAGCCTTCTCTTCTCCAGGCTAAATAACCCCAGCTCTCTCAGCCTCTCCTCATAGGACTTGTGCTCCAGTCCCTTCACCAGCCTGGTTGCTCTCCTCTGCACCTGCTCCAGCACCTCAATATCCTTCCTGAACTGAGGGGCCCAGAACTGGACACAATACTCCAGGTGTGGCCTCACCAGTGCCGAGTACAGGGGCAGAATCACCTCCCTGTTCCTGCTGGCCACACTGTTCCTGATCCAGGCCAGGATGCCATTGGCCTTCTTGCCCACCTGGGCACACTGCTGGCTCATGTTCAGCTTCCTGTCAATCCAAACTCCCAGGTCCCTTTCTGCCTGGCTGCTCTCCAGCCACTCTGTGCCCAGCCTGTAGTGCTTCAGGGGGTAACTTCTCTGAAGTTTGTAGGAGCCTCCACTGACTAGTTCAAATTATGCATCCATGAAATTATTAGAAACTTTCTATTACATCTGACATGCATCTTCAGATAAACACAGTGCTACTTCTTCTACTTTTCAGATTTTAAGCATAAAATACATTACTAAATCTGATAATATATAAATTCACATTTGTTTTACTTACCCCTGGTAGCAAGTTCTCTTTCTGTAAAATTAATTGAATAGTGGCATGTCATTTAAGACTTGTCTTACACTACTGTAGTAGCTGAGCCTTAGAATATCACAACAATCCCTTTATTTTTTTAAATTGTTTTTTCTACTGGAACTGAAACAAAAATTATAATTAATTCCCCAAAACAAGGTTCTAATTTTAGGCAGTCTGGAAAGAAGATGCTAGGAAAGGAATAACATCATACAACTTACAATTTTAGGAATACTTTTTGTGCCTAAAATTGCAGTGAGTCTATTCTGAGACAAAGAAAATCACTTTCAAACCAATTTTTTTCTCTTTTTGGTGATACTTTAAGGAAGAAATGAGTCAGTTTTCAACGTACTCAACCATTTCTTTCAAATTATCTACACTGTCTAACAAAAGCTAATTTACAATGGGAGGTGTCTACCATAGGTGCCATTAAGTCTAGAGCCATGAGACTGACTTCTCCCTGGACATGTATTTAACAAGATTATGATGTAGAAGCAAACTGCACTTCTTTGTATGAAGTGCAGGGCTTTTTATCCCAAGAAGTTATCTTCTATTCCTCTTAGCTAATGCACAGTGAGGTTTCTCTAATCACTATTCTTAAGGGAAGGCAAGAAAACTTAATTAATATATAGACATTCACAAGTAAGTAGCTAGCAACTCTTTTTTTAATTCACCTTCAAATCAAGAAGGGTTCTAATTAAAATGAGATAACAGATGCAACTTCCTAGTGCTCTTCCCCAGCAGAGTTTTGTATCTGTAAGTGTATAACAAAAATATAATTCTGAGGGACAGAAATCTAAAATTTGTAGCAAGTAAGATTGGTTTCTGCACACAAAAGCAGAAAAAAAAGCAAAGCTCGCATCTTCTGAATATTTGAAATTACAAATGAATTACATTTCAAAGTTTTTCTTCTTACTTACTAATTCCCAGTCTGATACAGAATACAGACACTATGTAAACAAACACTAAATTCCTTTTAGTGTGTTTAAAGATGAAAGCTATCATTATTATTTCTGAACTGGATAATTAAATGTGACAACCTGAGCATAGTGAGAATTTCAACATTTGAAAGTAGAATCTTAAAACAATGAAACAATAAGCACCTTCTGTCAAAGACCAACATTGCTAGGTTTATTTTTTGTTTGTCACATTTTTGTTTGTTTGTTTTGCTGTTTTCTGAGGGGTTAGTTTGGGGTTTGTGGGGTTTTTTGTGGTTTTTGTCAGGGGAGTCTGAAAGGCAGACAGTCTTTTTTTATTTCAAGGTTATTGAAAGGGAAGGGTAGGGAAGAGCCCTTCATTTAACTGGAGCCAAAACTTCCAGAATCAGTCTGGACAATTTTGAATATTAGATTCTCCTTAGTGAATATTTTTAAGTCAAAATGAATCATCTAGAAATGCAAAAATTATGAAAAAGTAAACAAAACCCACATTTTCACAGATAAACCTAAGAGATTGTGAATGCAATAAAACTGAACTAATTTTCCTAATACAAACAATAGCTATTCAGATTTGTCAATGTGCATTCTTTGTTTAGGCTTTTTTTTCTTAGTCCAAACATAGATCAGATTTTTTTTCTTAGATCAAAACTATGACCACATACTGACCTACCCAAATGTGATTTAGGTTCACTAGAGCATAAATCACAAAACCATAAAGTCACATATTTTCCAGATAAAATAACTGCAGATAAAATAACTTCTTGTTTTACCTAGTTTGCTTTGGTGCATGACAATATCTTAATGCTTATGAATAACTTCACATTTTTCTGGCTGTAATATCAGTTACTTATACTAACAAAAGTTAAAATTTAATTTAGGGATCTTAAACTATGTTCCTAACTTAATAGAAAGACCAACTTTTAAACTTATTTATGGGCCTAAGGAAGCCAATAGGGATGGCTGTGAGAACACAGGAAGAACAGGTTTATGTCCTGCAAGTGCTTGGGCACTCTGAAAATCCCACCAGCTAGAGTCAAGTGCATCCTCCTGTCATACAAAACTTCTTTGGTGCCATCTGGTATGGATGGGTTCTACAGGTATTTATGGGTGTGGTGTACCAGAAAACAGTAGTCCAAAGAGGAGGAATAGGCCATGCTGAGAAGTACTTCAAAATCTCCCAGAATTTCTAAGATCTGAAGGTTACTGGACCTCCTGAATCAATGAGAACTGATAAAAATCAAAACACCGAGAATCAGCTGAACCTGCAGAAGGCCACCAGCACACTAGCATCAAGAATGCAGGCACCTTAGAACATGCTGGTGAAATTACTGCTTGCTATATGTAGTCAAAGGATCATATACACATATGATGAAATAAAAAACCTCCTGGATCCTTTCTGAATTCTAGCTCAGAAGTCACTGATGCACTAGTGCCACCTTCCACTTGTGAGTAAACAAGTGTGGTGGGCTCCCAGCTGTTGCTCCAACCAAGTATTCTGAGAGAGAGTAAGTAACTGTGTGAGCAAATAATTGCATATAATGTATGATTAGTTATCTGCACTTAAAAACCACAGCTCGGTTCTGCTCTTAATAACAGTTGAATTAATAAAAGGTGTTCTACTTAACTCTACTTTTGATCTGTGTCTCCCCCAACTCAATCCCCTATCAGGAAAACAGAAGTTTATATCACTCCTTGTTCTGGTGCTCCCTATACAAATGGCTCCACTTCTACCCTACAGGAGCAAGCCCTGTTAGTATGCCCATGCAAGCTTTAATGGGAGGGAAACAAACACGTTCTGTTATTTGAAAACACTTACTTGGTAGGGATATAGAGTGACTCCATTCGTTCTTGACAAAGACCAGGTGCCGTCAAGGTACTGATGGGCCTGGATGGCCACGGAGTTGAGAACGTTACCGTTGCTGGGGCTGGTGGCCATTTGAAAGCTGACCTTGGCTTGGTGCCCAGGAGAGCCATTTTTTTTCTCCACCCCGTTGCCGATTCCTAAACTGTTGGGTTTTCCACTGTGTTTGTTGGCAACAAAGCCTGTGTAGTTAGATGTAGCATAAGGAGAAGGCATGTATGCCCAGTCCCTGGGCTGCAGGCTGCCCATGTGCCGGGGACTCACTAAGGTGGGGATATTGGAGAGAGGTGGGGGAGAGCCTGGCGAGGCATCGTAATGTTCTGAGTTGGCAGCTTGCTCTAAGGTCAGCACCATCTGAATGGCCTCTTGCTTCAGTTGGTTCAGGTGTGTGGCACAAACATCACATCTGTTGTCCTTCTCGTTCCATGCCTTACGAATGGTATTGGGAACTTGGAGCTTCTCATGGATCACTGAAGAGAAACCTGGGTCCTAAAAATCAAACAGAGAAGGGTAAGGGGAGGACAGAAGAGAAATGTTTAACCATGGTCACCACAGTGAAACACTATTACTGTATTTCAAAAGCCAGTTTATGAGATAAGCTTAGAATGCAAACAAAGGCCATTAGATACAGTCAACATGTGCCAGCAGCAGAGCTGAACAAAACTAAGAAACTAGATTGTGTAAGAAAGAAAAAAATTATTTTACTTTTACTGATAAGTGACAAATATTATAATTCCACTGCAAGCTTCAATGCATAGCAGAGAAAAGGAATTAACCTGCTTCACACCACTGCACCTAATTTCTGGCTTGAATGAAATCTACTCTTAGTTACACAGGTGAGATTAAGAGCAACTCCACTACAGCCAGTGGACTTGTAGCAAGGTTCATAAATCCTTCTACTCATGAATGCTAGCTTTTGGTACTCAGAAAGCCCAGGAAATACTCTGCAACAAAAATGTCACACTTCAAAGACTGCTGCAAAGAAAAAAGAATGAAAAAAACAGAGTGATAGTACTATCACTCTCCCAAAATCCTTTTCAGAATTCAAAAGCGATGGATAGTTGATAAAGTCATTTACCAAGAATCCACTTTTCAGTCAAATCCCACCCCCTCCCCCAAAAAAAAACCTAAAAAAATGCAACTGAAAACAAATCACCTTTCTGTTACTGAAATGTTCTGCCACTATTTCGGGTATCTGCTGATAATGTAAAATAAAGTAATAATTTTATTTATAAAATACAACATGTATAGATTTAATAATCTATAAAGACTCATTTTCTCCTCAGAAAGCAAACCCACATAATCGAGTTTAAAGGCTTTTGCCTCATAGCCTTGTCTCATGGGTAGGTATTTGAACACCAGTGCTGCTCCCCACAGAGCAATACGCCACCCTGATCTGAATGCTGGCCCCAATTGCAAAGTGCTTCAGTAAGTTCTGAAGCCCAACAGCAGTCTTAACGGAGGCTTAGCACCAAACCTGCCTAGTTCTTACAGTTTCACGCAGTTTTAGGAACTCACAGCAATGATGTGTGTGCTACACAGAGCAAAAAGGTGACAGTGATTTGACGGGAATATTTCTTGGAATTTTCACACCACATTTCTGTGGTTTTACAGAGCAGGCAGGGCAGACTTCATCTGCCCCTCCTTAATTTTTGGAGACTTACTGGTGGATTTTCTTATGACTACTCAAAAAGATTCAATCAGTAGTATCAGAATCTTTTTTATTCTCTCCATCTTTGTGGCTCTAACAGCTTTAACAGCAAACTGAAATCAGACTGAAAGAATGCATGTGTGTGTGAGGCAAAAAAAAAAATCCCACAAATAGGCAGCACCCTTATCAAGTAATTGAGTAATTTGATGAACCCCATGCCACCGAGATAGACAAATTTCATGTCTTGATAGTTTGGCTGTGCTGGGAAAGTGGGTAGGGGGTATAGTATAGGGAGGGAGAGAATTCATTGGTAGAGGGTCATATTCATTATGATCCGTCTTTATAATATACTTGAGCATTTTATTTTCACTGTTTAACTACCGTGAACAGCTCCTCAGCATGCAGTGATTAATTGATTCATAAATCACGGTGCCTCTTTATGCACAGCAGCAAAAGAGCAGTTCCAGCCCCAGAAGCCCAGGAGAGTCATATAAGCTGATGGGAAACAACAGGAGGCTGAGATCTGATCAAGCCTCAAGCTGGTCATTTCTATTCTATGCACAAAGGGGGTCAGAGCTTCAAAGTGTGTCAGGAAGGCAGGAACTGGATTCTGTAACAACCCTTCCCCCTTAACCTTCAGAAAAGGGACTGGTGGAAATCAGGGGGAAAAAACAGGATGCAAAAGATGTCAAATCATATTTTCCATCCCACACCATAACTAGGTCAACAGATCACATCAGATATTGGTACCTACTCTATGATGCCAGGTGTGCAGGGAAATGACTCTCTGCTTTTCCCATCATGAGCTAGACAAAGCTACCTATATAGCTGAAGTGAGGTGTGTGTCTTCTTTCCAGGCTGCCCCACGTCAGTCCCGGAAAAATCCTTGCCAGTTCTTCTTTCAGCTAGCAAGTGTCACAGAGGTAGCTGTTGTTCTTTGAAAGTTAACTACCCTTAGGCAACTGGGCTTGGACCCAGGTAATTATATACAACATTCAGATCCAGCAGCAGAAATTCCGGGATACTATGATAAATATTCCAAGGAAATAATGCCTTCTTTAACATAAGCAAATGTCAGCATGATATAAATATTCAAGTAGCACACCAACTTTAAAGAGTACTGGACAGCAGTGAATTCAGCTTCATCTCAGTGTTTAAACAAACATCAGATCATTCTCTGATACAACAATAAACAGAGAGAGAGAGGGAGGAAGGGAAGATGGAAGACTGTTCCTCCTCAGTCGCAGGAAGGAGAAACAGGCACAACCTGAATTGGTTACTCCCAAGACTGGCCCTACTAATCTATCAGACTCTACTAGATAGATAGTTCTATCTGGATCCAAGTCTGGGATATGAAACAGAAAAGCCTACAGGACAGCAAATAAATTTGGAGGAACACAGGTTCCAGAAGCACATTAGTCACATTTTGTTCTCAAAACAAAACAGAGTTTACTTTCATATTCTACACTGGGCAGATTCACTATAATTTCACAAAAGTGGCTGACACCATATTTACAGCCCATTTAGCAGGTAGGAGGCCAAAGCCGGACAGTCCCTACACCCTTGTTGGAATAGCAGGGAAATGCAGCTATACCACACTTTCTGTTTTAGTATTTCAGCTGCAAGCAATCACCGGCACACATTCCCCTAGGAATGCATAACAGTTCAATAAACAGTATCTTGTCCCATACGAAACAGCGCTGGGCAAGCCTCGCTGGATAAGCACTTTGAGGTAGCTGCACTGAGCAGCAGGAGCTGAAAAAGGCTGTATTCACTACTGAAATTTGTGAGGTCTAAGAAACTCCACACTCCCTGACAAAAGAGCAGATTTGCTTGTGAAATCTGAGGTTAACTCTGGAAATACCATTTACGTTTTGGCATTCATTTCCAGTCCTGATGGAACAAAGTACAACGACACTGAAAACTGAAACAGAACTTTAAAAATCACGAAAGAGTTTGGTTTGAGTTCAGGGCAAAGGTCCATGATGGTTTCTCTTCTTGATGTAATGATTCACCCATCTTTAGTATAAACATCATTGCTGCAAACTCCTATTCCTACAATAAACAAATGAAGGCGTGTAAGAGGTCTGAAAGCTTTGGGAGATCAGACACAACACAGACCAGAGCATAAATGCACATGGCAAGCAGTGAACTAAACAGAGTGCGCACTGAGCTATACTGCAAGAAGGCTTTTCGCCCTACCTTTGAGTTTTCAAGGTCGAATAAACGCCAATTCCGGATATGTTTAGTTGCTCATCTTCTCCACTGTAACCAGATAGTAACTAATTCCTTATCTTTGTTCCTGAACTAAAAACCCACATGGGAAATACGGATGAGGGAACATTGCGTTTTAGAGACCCTTCATAGGTATGCTGAGGAATTCTTGCTTTACCCAGAGCAAATGTAGCCAGCAAACAGGCACTAGTTAAGAAACACTGAAGTGTTTCTTACACAGACAGCTCTACCAGAGTAAATGCAGTCCTAATTTCACGGGGGAGGAGGAACAGCATTGCTGTATGATCATGTATGGGACTGCAGAAGCATCCTCCTCTCTTTCATCTCCCTTCATAAAACTGTGCCCTGCTATATAGTTCTCATGATGTTTTAACTCCACTGCTAAGAAAGCAGATGACAAAGCTTAGAGGCCATCTCCCTCAAGAGAGAAAGCAAACAACCACTTCCAGCATGAAGCACCATCTGTTTCACACATACAGTTACACAAAGCTCACAAGGAGACATGATGAAAGCAGGATGAGCTCAACTGGTGGACAGAGAGACAGGCAAGAAATAAGAACAATTTGCACTTTTACATGTCACGTGGATTCTAGTTGATCATATACAAATGCTTCATACACATTCTACTCTCTTGCAAGCATACAGCAAGCAGACACTAATTTAGGACATACTCTCTAAAATTTCATACACAACTGTATTTGATTTGGCCAACAGCAGCCTATGCAAGTCAGACATTGTAACCCTACATCATTACCTCAGAGAAAACTCAAATATATGATGGATCTCGAAGACCTTTTTGAACAAATTGTGTTCTTCAACACCAGTATTACTCACCGCTCTTTACAGAAAAACAGAGTCAATACTAACTAAATCACAGAGGTCAGCTTCCACTTGAAGATGCTCACAAAAGACTCGTGGAGTTCTCTTGTTTCTGAAAGGGTCCAGGCAGTAACGACTGCTGGTATGTAATCCATCACACAAAGTGAGGAGAAAAGAACTCAATCAGAGTTCTTCCCAGGAAGAAGTATGTTTTCCAGATTCTCCCTCTCCACAGGCAAGGAGTAGAGCAACTTAAGAAACCTTAGTAGGAGAGAAGCCTTAACCTGAAAAAAACCCCCATGTTATTCTACAATTGTGCAAACATCTCTACTCTAAACACAATCCTGCTAGTCCATTGATTACTATTTAGGAAAAAAGGAGGGGGGGGGGAAATTTAAACAAAAAAATATCCGCCATTCTTTTTTCTCTCTTGAGGGTGTACTTTCCAGCTCAATAAAGAGATTATACTTGGAATTTGTTTTCCAGAGGCACTTGGTCTATTTTCCAAGACTCTGCATCCTAACCTGAATGTATCCTATCATCTTTTCTAGGCTACATTTTAGAGATTTGCTGTTTTCACCATTCCAGAGCCCCAGGAGTTGAAAAACAGCTCCTCACTATTATGATGGTACCACTTCCGCTAAAGCAAAGTATCTTCAAATATACAGAAGTCAATGGGAATTTGTCCTTTAAGGAAGCATGACAGGATACACACTATGACTCTAAATTAGTAGTACTGTACCATCAAACTGAGGCAGGAATCCTTGGATAAAAATCAGTTAGCTTTGGTAAGTAATCCTCGAAGATTGAAAGACTGAATCCTCTGAATTATCCAAGTTGGCAGGATCTCTGCTAGCACTAGCAGTGTTTCGGTAAGAAAAAGCCAAAGTTGCACATGAGCAAGATCAAGGGAGCAGCAAACTGCCCTCCCTTGCTCTATTGCTCTGTGCACAGCAAATGACACTTTCTCTGGGCAAAACCACACTGCCTTACCCTCCCTGCCACAGAAGTCATCCCCCGTGCCCCATATGTCTTCTTCACGTAAGCCATCCATTATCACTCCCAGCTGAGCAAATGAAACTATCTTATCTCCTCTGCTAGAAAAGAACATATTTCCCCCTTATCCTTCTGAAACTGTCTCCTTTCCCCAGCAGAAACATCCCCCCATAATCACTGTTACTGCATGTTGGGGATAGTAGGGAGGAGGCAATCCTAAAGTGGAGAGCTGTAAGTGGGTGAAGGGAGAGACAGGGATCATGAGGAAAAGCATAGTAGAATAAGAAAGAGGCTTTTTATATTAGCCTGTTTCCAGCAAGCCCATGTAAAAATACTGTCTTACCAGTAAAATCTCTGCAGTCTTATTATATCCCACCTCTTTAATTATTACCATTCTTGTCCCTCAATCTTGAACTTTCTACTGCTGACTTGAGCCTTCACTTTCAAAAACGCAATAAGAGTGCACCCTATCCTACAGTTGGTATCTCCCCCCACATCTGGGGGACTACTTCTTTTCAGAAAGAGGGGGAATTCAAAAATCAAGTCTTAATCCTGCCCAGTGTAGCACTCACAACATTAGTATTTCAAGGCATTTTTCTTGAGCTGGCACATACAACCGACATTTGGACTTCTATAATGTAACACTTGTCAGTATGAACCAGCCACTCTGTGGCCAGAAAAATGTATTCCTTTGGTTTAGGCTGTTTTCTTATCTGAAAGAGACAGAAAGTCTGAGCAGGGCTCACCTTACAAACTTGCAGCAGCAGGAAGTAGAAGGGAGAAAACCCTGGGAAAATAGGAGGATTAAAAATAGGAAGGAAGGACAAAAAAAGGGGAAAAAAACAAGCAGTGTTTTCTAATTGCTCCATGGATTGGCTTATGGCTCATAGCTCTGATGATGGATCAGCACTGACGGACTTACAGCTGTACACATCTGGCACGCAGGTGTTTGTGTTAGCATTCGATAGCCAGACAGCAGCCAGATTTTTAATTGGGTTGGGAAGAAGAGATGAAATAGCAGCAGGAAAATCTAGATACACACTCTGTGGTGCAAATCCAAGTCTTGCCCAATGAGCTCTGCTATGCAGTTGTCTAGAGCCCTGCAGCCCAGACTAAATCCCTGGCCACAGCACGCACAGGGTCTCCTGGAGGGAAGCTACTTCCACAGCTTTGTGGCAGACAAACTCAGCTGTTGCTGAAAGGGCAGCATTTGTCAGCACCCTTTTGATAGAACAAAGAATAAAAACAAACTTAGAATTGCAGAAACCTCATCCCTTATGCTGGAAAATGCAGCAGCTCTATTCTCTCTTCCTTGCTTTTTCTACTTCCCCACATGGATGTGGAAGGATTGCATTTGCTTTCTTAGCCACCAGAGCACACTATGAGCTTGTGTTCAACTGAGTGTTCACCTTGACCCCCTGGTATTTTACTGCATCATTGCTATAAGCAGTTTTGTGTCATGCATGGAACCCAGATGCACTACAGATGCATTTTTGGTCAAGTTTCCAGTCACCTCATGGAAGTTGGTGGCTGTTGCTGCCTCTTCACTCAATTGGGGTCCAGATATAAATTTGACTTTACTACTAAGTTAGGATTAGATGCTTTTGTGAGCTTGCAAACTGTTTGCTTTGTCAACCAAATGTTACTCTCACTCCTCACCAGAGTGGCAAATATGATACCCTTTTTTCATAAAATCCCTCTGATTACCATTCACAAAGACGTTGCTCTGTACAGTTGATATCCTGTTACCCACCCTTTCAAACCCATCTGGGATAAGCATGACAGACGTATGACTACGTGGGTCAGACACGTTAAAATACTGGAATAATATTATTTTTTCTTTGATCCTTTCAAACCTTCCCATTATTCCAAGCTTTGAGAAACACCAAATCAACAGATCACTTGAACCTCCTCTTTGAGCAACCAGGCTACAGCAGCAATTCTTGTTCTGACACATCTCCACATTTTCTAAGTATAGCTTGCTTTTCCTGAGAGAAGAGCATTACAGTTCTTCAACAAATGCCAGCATAGAGCTACTATTGACACAGCAACCAGTTATTTCTCAAAAAGCTGCCATACTTGAGGTACAGTAACTAAACATCACAGATGCAAAGGTCAGGGCAGTATTTGTGACACCTATATACTTACTGTTCCCCCGATTTAGAAAGAGGTTTGTAGCAAACTGAAATCTCTTGTAACTGCTTTCAAAAAACATGAGGACCTTTTATTTTAGGCAAATAATCATTAGAAAGATTATCGTGGATTTTATTTCATAACTTATCATTCTCAAAAGAACTAATGAATATGTTACTTTTTTTTTGTCAAATTTGTTCAGCTTCAGCATGTCTACAATTGACATGCATCACAGAATCAGAAACTTTTGGTCTCTTCAGCTTACTTCTGTATCCTGCTTTTTTAAACCATTTCTGCAAGTTCACTCTTATGCTTTTCTCTCCACTCTAGGAAGCATTAGTATCTTTAAATTCCATTCAAGATCACTGTTTTGGAGGGGAAAAAAATAAAAAAAGTCAATAGAATTATACAGGTTATTGGTGGCTTTTACAATGGGTAAAGAGCTTTGCCTTTGCATGTCCAATCTTCCTTTTAATTTTGGGTTACTGTGTTCTTCTGCTTGTTTTAATCCACTTGACTGTTGGAAACAATTCTACCATTTTGTCCAGTTTACACTGATGTTTCAACGTGGTGCAGCAAAGCTACCTTTCATTCATCTTAGATAACCTCTCTTCAAGCAACAGACATTAAGGCTCTCTTCTCCAGTTTCTTTTCTGACATACCAGATTTCCATGGTTCTCAGCTTGACTGGAGAGGAGTTGGGAAGGTCAAAGACTGGCCAGAACTAGGACTTTGCAAACCTTAGTACAGAACTAATTATGGTCAGTTAAAACCTGAAGAGCTGAAGTTTGCCAGGGCCATTTGAAATTCACACTTTAAATTGACCTTCTTCCATGTCCTTGAATATGAAAACACCAGGCAACCCAAGTAATATCAATCTTAGCAAATAAAATTCTTCAAATCAGACAGAGCTTCTCTGTGTGCCATCTAGGAAATGAGAGAATTCATATTGTTCCTAACCATTGGGAAAGTAGATCACGAAGACAATAGTCACTTCACAGTAATAATGAAGTCCATCTCATGCACATTCACAGTCAGAGGCACATGAAAAACTGAAATGTATTTGTCTCTTCTTTATGTTTTCGTTTTTCATTCGATAGGTAACTTGTTAAAAACATATAATTTGGAAACAGAAGTGAGTCTCCTCTCTGCACTGATTCTCAAATCCCTGTACATGCAGAGCATTCCAAGCTGCATACAAACCTGCTCTTAGCGCTCAGAGGCAGTGACATCTCACACTAGTATTGACTGGGGATTTCTATAAGCTTTTTATCTCAGCTGAAGTAAACATACACCTCAATGTCCACAGAGCTGTTACGTGCCTTCTTTCGGGAATGCACCCACGATCAAGCAAATGGGCGTTGAGAAAGCTGGAGGGTTAGCTGTTGAGAACAGTCCTTGATGACTGTACAACCCTTTAGGCTGCAGAAAAAGAAGACAAAATATCTACTTGAATCTGATGGTGAGACTGGAAGGGGATGAAAGAGAAGGGATGAAGGAGGGAAAGAGGAGAAATCAAGGCAAAGATCTGTGAAATAATTTTTTCCCCTTAATTTCCGGTACAAGTGATTTGAAAGTGTCCTGATCAGGTCAGCAAAGATAAGCAATTGCTGACCTAGAACGAAGTTCACAACACCCCTGTTAATAAGTTGTATGCCACCCTGCTTTCCTAAGAGCTGCTTTCCTTATGCTGTTTTGGGTGGACATAAGTTGCATAAGAGCATCCTGTAAGCAACTCTGAGGTTTGACAGCACCTGTCTGAAACATCCTCCTTGACACATACCAGGCCTGTAGCAGGCTGCTGCTTTAAATAGTAGCCACATACCAGATGCTGACAGTCATTTGCTCCACAGGCAACTAACATCCCCTGCTGTCTAGCTATACAGGCTCTCACAGTCTCACTTCGATCTGTTAAATCTTTGCCCTCAGTAACATTTGGCCTGTTATCATTTATCACCTCCTTCTCACTCACCCACAGAAGGGCTGCTCTGCTTGCTTCTGCATCAAGATTCTGCAAACTCCAGTGGTGTCCAAGATGAAACTATATTTCAGTGACTCAGGCTCTTGGAAATCCCCTTTTTACCTCAGAGAGGGAAAAGCACCACCATCATATTCTTTTCCTGACAGCAATACAATGCCCATGCTCTCTTTCTGGTTTGCACAGGCTTTTGGATTCCAGCCTCAGGCTCACCAGGCTTATCAGGTGCACAGCTCCCAAACCCAGCAGATACCCTTTGACCCTTCTCCTGCCCCTCGGCTGTGACACCCCACCTCACTCCGTGCACTAATCCCAGTTTCAGGTTAATTGATACCATACTTACCACTTCAGGTGTGCAAGACATTATTCACTGGTTTTATTAGCACTTAGGTTTGGTTTTATTAATACTGTGAACTAAGAAAAATCCCAGGACAACCCACTGACATTTTATTCTAACAGTTTTACATTATCTTAGGGTGAGTTATGTTGGCTCGTGAAAGCTCCTCAGCTTTGAAGCTTTGACAAAATACCAGACAGTAACCAGATATAGTTTTGTATTTATAGCTGTTTCCATTAACACAGTTATATTAAGAGCTTGTTAATGATATAATTATCAAATTGTCTAATTATGTTTTGCTTAATTTCTTTTGTGCACATGGAATCACTTATAATCATTGCCTGTGATCCCTGGATCACCTAAATTGAGATATAACATATCAAAGGCTTTTCTTTGGAAGTGAAATTTGTATATGTAAGTACACTGCTCTCTCTAAAATTTTATCACTTCTGATCTCATCACATTATACACATTTCTCATGTACAACAGTTCAGATATATTGATACCATTTTTATGCTTGCAGAAAAATATTACAGACATATGAAAACAAACAAAAATGCACCAGAAAAGTAAAAATCTGTCTTAGAGGGTGCTCAGTGCCGCCAGATGCAGTGCAGCCAAATCTAAACGCATTTGAGCAGCCATGAAAGAACATTTATTTCACCCGGGATAAAGTGCAAGAGGCAGGAGCACACCTCAGCTTTTCAGTTGGGAATAATTTCATGAGCAAAGTTTTTTGCAGATTTCCACTTCATTTGCAAGATCGGCTTATGTTTGGTTAGCACAGTATAAATATTTGCAGTATGCAAAGGGAAAGAAAGAAAAAAAAAAACCAAAAAAACCAAGAAACAAAATCCTGAAGAAACTAATGAAAGTAACAGGAATCTGACAACTCTCAGTGGGAACTGAATTACTCTGTCATGACTCTCTCACATACATCACAAGGATAAACTGCTATGCACAGGACACCTTTTTGCCGAGCAAAGCTCTTTTCTCCAGCCCTGGGGTAGTTGCACTGTTTAACTATGCCAATACACATGGTAGAAAGTGTGTTATGACACAGCCTTTTTCTCTCAAGTCTGCTGCAAACATACCTGCTAAATTTCATTACACTATGTCAGTGTGTGACTTTCTACACAAACTAAAAACTAATGCGTATACTTCAGCATATGCTTCAGTTCCAATTCAGCAGACTCTGCCTGCATCTGCTGAGGCAGTGATTGAACAGGGTTTGGTATTTTGTGCCAAGGGTAGGTGACGGAGTCTGGGTTTGAGGGGCTGGTGAGTGCAGGAAGATGTGTGGGGAAGATAGGAAGCCGTGGTCAGGATGGAAGCTGTCGGGCTGCTGAGTGTGGCTTTACATGAGGAGAGCTCCAACTCCACTCACTATGGCTTTTGCACTGCTTTGGGCTGCTTCCACACCAGGTGACCTAGAAGGCAACTCCTACACCAGCACTGACTCAAGCTGACACAGCTGCATGATGCAAGGCTGCTCTGAGGGAAAGTACTGGCTGGGATCCAGCAGCTTGATGGGCTACTTGGGTGCCAGGCATCTGGTGATGTGGGTACAGAAGAAACATTCATGGATCTAAAGCCAAATGAAGTTGTTATAGAGTCCTATGTGATTCCATGGGCCTTGGTCAGCCCCCTGAGAACACTGCTGCTTCTGAATACTCACAGCCAGCAGCAAGGAACATGGTCTAACATTTACCACTGCACTTCAGACTGGTAAATGCTCTGTTTCTATACATATCTTTACGGTCAGATTTGTGACACTGTGGGAGCTTTGGAGTACAGCTAATAAATTCTTCTTGTTGTCACCTATTAAAAAAAGAGCATCCCAAACTCAAAAAGTTGTTTCAGTTCAGAACTATTGGGTTTGTTCAAAATTACTCACATTGTGCAATCCCAGGCTGTCGCAGCCTCCACAGCCTGTATCCCATCCTCCGCACCCTCGCAAGGTCCCAAGCAGTTCACAAGGTGAAGATGCAACAGGGCTCAGTTGGAAAGAGTTCTCACCAAGGTCTCAATGAAAGCATTCAGAGCTAAAGGAGGCCAAGCGCTCCCCTCCCCACATCCATTCACTGTGAACAGAAGCTTCAAGCCCTTGCTGTGGGACCACAGGGGACAGGCACATAATGAGCCCTCACTGCCAAACAGCACAGTGTTGCTGGCCCCCCATGACACTGATCTACAAGTGTGGGCTAAAAACATACCTCCCCCACTCTCACCACAGCTCACGTTCTCTCCTGATTAAGCTGACTGCTGACAAGCCCAAGAGGGGATCAGCCTCTTGACTTGTGTGGTCTGATGAAGGCTAAGATTACAAATCTTTTTCCAAATAGTCCCCAAGTGAGCCACATACACACACTCACACAAAAAAGTTCCAGTAGGGGCTGGTAACATTAGCTGTCCTTAAACCAAAATACAATGTACCTCAAGCTACAGTGTCAGATGAAAAGCTCTCTAACCAGTGGGGAGGAGAATGGATTTCCAACCTTTGTAAAAATTAAAAACACAGGACACTGATTGTGACTTCAGACTAATACAGGACTCCTTTTGCACCCAGTCACAGCATAATCAATAAGCATATGGGAATCTCATCTGAAAGAATGAAGCTAATAGTTCTAGAGACAGTCACTGCCACTATGGCACTGCTCTTGAAATACACTAAATAAGGCTACTCACCCTCTCCCCTCTACCCAAGGACACCCCCTGCAATTAATCTACAGAGTAACCCTCTAAACTCAAGCTCCAGGTTCTCCACTACTGATTCAGGTCTACAGATCAAAAATCAACCCAAATTTAAGAAAATGTAGAAATATCTCCTTAAAAAAATTATTTACGATCAGTAGAGCAATCCAGTGGCTTCTTAAATCACCTTTTAAGAATTTCAGCAACCACTGATTAAGTAAACACATTATGAAATCTACCTACCTGCATAGTTCATGCAGCCTGGATCTAAAATAAAAAATAAATCTAATTTTTGTTGTTTATTGACAGACAAGAGAACATCTGGATTTAGATTTTAAACAAAAAAAAAATTCCCTAAACAAACAAACAAAAAGAATAGTGTTAACATCACCCTGGAAAGATGCTTCAAGGAAAACAGTGCAAGGAATGGGGAAACAAGGACTTGTTATTTTACTAGCTTAAATTTATTTTTCTCTGAATAGCTGAAAGCTACATATAAAGAAAGAAAACAGCTCTCCTAGAGAGATAGAAAGCTCTCCTACCACTGCATTACCTTATTTCCCTTAGTTTCATTTCCAGAGCCTCAGTCTCATTTGTTTAAATTTATTATTATTCTCTATTTACTTCTCATACACAACTTTACTCCTTCTGATCTAGGCAGACCTGGACAGTTCCTGTCAGAGATTGCTCTTTTTTCTCTGAAGCAGATGGGGCAGGGGCTAAAGAGCATAATGTCTTGAAATTAGCACCAAATCTCGTTGTTTCTAATGTTGTAGCAGAAGAGTTGCACTGAGATGGAGTGAGAATTGAAGGGCTGAAGTAGTCTGAGCAGGTCAACAGTGATTAATGGTGCCACTGTGGGTTTGGGCTAGGTTCACAAAGTACAGCAATATGAAGCATTGTGCTTGTCCTTTGCCAGCAGCTCCCATAGCAATATCTGCATCCTGGACCTCAGCCCTTAGATAAGCCACGAGGAGGAACAGGGACGTGGCAGTGAATAACGTAACCTCTTAAAGAAAAGCTGCTGAATATAAGGTTGTATCTTCAGATTCTACACCCCCAAAGCTGTTCTACCACAATACACTCATTAGATCCTCCCCAATTGCACCATTCTCTCCACACAGCAGCATGGCTGCACTCCCTTACCCCACACCACTTGGCAGAGGAGCCTTCTGGGGTTTAAAACCTCCATCTCCTCACAATCTGCACTATCTTCACGCATGGCAAGATAAGACAACTCTCCTTTGTGCAGAAGGTGTGCTGCTGAGCAGCTGAAAACTTGTCACTGTGTTACTCATGGACCCAAAGTCCAGCTCACCACAGATGTGGAGAAGTGTTGGGTCAGGTGAAGTCAGTGCTGCCATCACCTCTCCTTTTCTGTGCAGCTGAGGTGTGGAAGCACCAAAGGAGCAGGCCAACTATAAAGGCTGCAACAGGAAAGGTGGGGGTAGGCTGCAGAGCTGGGAACTGGCGAAAGAAATCCCCCCTCTGCATTCCTTGATGTTGTGGCCTTAATCCACTTGTCTGGTAGAAACCCATCTTAATTGGTGAGGGCAGTGACTTGAGCAGGGAACCCGAGTTTCTCCAGGCCTTACTGGACACCATCATGTATGGGCTGTTTTATGCTAAGGCTGCTTAGGGCAGCAGCACCACCCGTTAGAAGGACAAGTGCCCTTTTTGGCATAGGAGTGTCATGTACTTGGTGCTTGTCATGCACCTTTGTGTATGACTGATTGTGCATGGGAAGGGATCAATCGTCATGGGGCATCAACACAACGAAAGACCCAGCTTGACTGACCTAGTGTGATATATCCAAGACCAGATTCCAAATCTGAAATTGCCACCTTATATGACTTCTTGAAATTCATTACCACTAGACCACTATACCTGAGGCCTGGCTTTAGACATTCCACATGTCCAGTCAAAAGAGCAATTCTTCCCAAAAATTATACAGGCTTAGTTTCAGGGGGAGTGGAGATGGGGTGCCACAGGGAAGAAAGAAACCAAAAATAGAAAGGAAAAGTCATCAAGTGATCAATATACTACAAAAACAGAACAAATTCTCCATTGTCAGCCCTTCTTCTCAGGACCTGGGCAAAGGATAGAGACTGCCCTACAATAATCCCCTCTTACTTTGTATTTACTTTTTCTGATGAGCGCAGTAACACAGGCAGAAAAACCCTAGAACACTAATCCAGCTAGTGGGAATACTAGATGTGTCCCATAGGCAAAACAAATTGCATTTGCAAACTGGGAGCTGTATGTAAGGCGCTGATTCCTATATGCCGACAGACCACTTTGGAAGCACACAGTGGATCCACTTAGTATGCTTAAAGTGGAGGGGGTTTTTTGTTACCCATACTTCAATTTTGCTGATGGAAATATAGTTGCATTGCACAATCAAATTGTTTGACATTTTTAGTTACAAGCATTTTAGCTATTTTTGCAACCATTTGCACAGTCTGATATTAATAACCAGAATTGTGGCTCCAGAATTTCTGTCTGAAATTATTTTATCATCAACACTACACAAGCTACATGTAAGGTCTTCAAGGCTTTTCCAGAAGTGATACTAGAACACTGGGATCTTTTTGTTTTATTAACACTTACAGAGTCCCCCATTGAGGACTCCACTGATTACCAAAGGGATTGGAAGTCTGGAGTTACTCGGAAGTTCAACTCCCCCTCCCTCCCCTAATTTTAAATGCTTTTCGTATTCTCAACTAAACCCTGCATTTAGTATTGTAATTTAACTTACTCTCCCCTGTTACCATCCATAGAATGTTTTCTGGCATGCTTACAGAATTCCACCAGAGACCTTTTCTGGCATCCACTTCTGTAGAGTTTTCTAATTTATTATGTAAAACTTAAGGGACGTGGAAAGGGAAGGATTACAGAGCCATCACTTGGTATCCAGGGCAAATATAACTAATGAAATCTGACATGTATATATACATTCAGAGATTTTATGGCCTTTTTTTTTTTTAAATAAGCATTGAATGCCCTACTACTTATTAAGTTAATTTTATTTCTAGGGAAAATTATACCTGCATAGCTAGAACATTCTATACCGTCCTCCACAACAGATGCGAAACTCTCATTTCCCTCCCAACCTCCTGCCCCTGTTCCCCGCCAGGCTTTTTATGCAATTGCTTTCACATTTATTCTTGGCAATGTCAGACATATCAGATGCATGAGGTGCTCCCAGTCCTCTTACACACAAATAAGCATCAAAATGTCTCTGTCCTGAACTCTGTTATGGCTAGTTTCCTCCTGTCCAAGCTAGTATTTTTAAAAAATCTACATAGAAAAGCTCCTTTGCTATTTAATAATATACAAAGTCAGCAAAGACAATGCAAAAGTGCATCTCAAAGTCTTGAAGATAGCACAAGTTATTCCTCTCTATCACATTTAGAAGTGTTTTTCACTTCAAGAAAGGAATTTGCAGTGCAATGAACAAATAATTCTGACTTCTCCTTGACAACATCAGCCCCAAACAGAAAATGCAAAAACATGCATATCTATGTTCTCCTTGCCTGAATTCCCAGTTCTGGCTCATCCAAGAGTACTAGCAGAATCTTGAGCGAGAGAATTAAAGCAATACAATCACAGTTGAGGCTGGAAGGGACCTCTGGAGGTGATCTCATACAACCTTCCTGCTCAAGCAGGACCATCTAGAACAGGCTGCCCAGGACAAGATCTAGACAGCTTTTGAGTACCTCCAAGGGGGGGACTCCACAATCTCTCTGGGCAACCTGAGCCAGTGCTCAGGCACCTGCATGGTGAAAGAGGTTCCTGATGTTCAGATAGGAAGCTCCTGACACTTTTCCTCATTTCTTTTGGAGCAGTCCACATCTGTGTGGGGTATGGTACCTGGCAGAGCAGATACAGCCAATTAAACAAGGTGCAAAACACATCCAGAGTTCAAATCACCATCTGGGACATGACTGCTCAAGATTCCCCATCTTTATACATACTCATTATATCTACTCACCACAGCAACCACCACTACTGAAAGTCATTCTCCCTTACTTCCTCAGATGAGAAAATCCTTAGGCTTCCTTTACAGTGACAGAGCAGAAATCACCTATTGTATGTATACAAACTGGGCTCAGAACACATACCATCAAGTCTACTGTCAAATACGTTGTGGCACACTCCAAAACAGGAGCAAATGGGCAAACCAGTGCAGCGCAGTCCTGTGGTGCATACCCTGCCTGAGTGGGAAGCAACCATCGTCCTGCTGACAGATTTGGGACACCGCCTTAAGTCTATTCTTAATTAAATGCATTAAAAATGCCTTTAGGTCTAATTTCTATAAAGCAATTTCTGCATCACATTTCATTTACAGCTTTAGTACATCACTCATGAGATAAATCCATGAAACAGGTTGCCTAAGTCACTGTCTAAAACAGAAAGGATTTTTTTAGGGTAAAGTCGTAGTCTGCAACCTGGTGATTCCTCATGTAGCCAAACAAGTCTGTAAAGCACTTCCAGAAGGAGGGACGTATTTCAGCCACAATGGCTCATAACATGCAGTGACTTACAGAAATTTTGTCCCTTTGTCTTCTGCAAAGGTCTGTTCATTTTACGTTAAAACAAGTCTGAAAACAGAAGTAAATAGTACAAGAAACAGCCAAGATAATAATTTTAAGTCGTATCACAACAGTCCTATATGTGGAAAAATCCCATGGGAGGGAAATGGGGTCACTGAGTTGTAACACAGCTTGGCTGACAAACATGGTGTTTGGGTACCCATGCCACAGACCCACAGCACCACATTCCCAGCTGTGGAGCTCCCTGACTTGAACCACTGGGCCTTGATACCAGTACAAAATGCAGGTTTCAGAAGATATTTGGCATACCACCCTCTCAGTTCTGCTCTTGGAGATCACAGAGGCACCATCCAGACAAACAGCTGTGTGTGCTGAACCACCCCCTCTCCCTTCACTGCCAACCCCCCCAATTCTCCTGCCTCTCAGAGCTCCCCAGGGTTTCCAGCTACCAGAAACTTTTCAGAAGACAAGATACCACTGCAACATAAGTGACCAGAAAAAATAAAATAGAAATCCTATACAGCTAAAAATAAATGTAAACTGTTCTGGTATTAGTTGGGTGGGGAAGACAGGGAAGAAAAACACAGTAACAAATCCAGATATTATACGACTTACTCCATGGAACATCTTTTCTTGATTATGTTTATTAAAGAGCTCCTACCCAAAACCCCAAATTACCCTAATTTGAAACACATTAGGGTTTTTTAATGTAAAATACTAACCAAAAGAAACTAAATCTTCCAAGAGCAAGAAGGTATCTAATTTTTTGCCTTGAACGATAAACAACTTTCACTGCAGTCAGACAACAAGAGCAGGTCTTTAGCTCTTTAAAGTGCTCTATATCCTTTAAAACAGTCAGGGCCTGGACTTGATCACTCTGCTTCCATTAGTACCAGATTTCAGGACTGCATCTTTCCATTTTTCCCCCCCTCACGGAGTCCCAAAGTTTTTCTTTACTCCTCCACACTTCTATAAGTACTGCATAGACATTGAACAACTTTACTCTCTTCCCAGACTTCCGTGAATTAAAAAAAACCTTTCCACAAAACATAGAATGTCTTTGTATGTGAAAATTCAAATGATTATTAGTAAATGTAGCACACAACAGCTACCTCAAGGGACATGTTAGAAGATCACTGCGTGCTGAGAATTAATTCATTTTCCATTTTCTCTGTAAAATGGAAAAAATAGTGTTCTCATTTAAAATTAGAGAATTTTAAATTAGAAAAAAATTGGTTCCTGGAGCATTTTATTTTCCCTTTTTAAAAGGAACAAACAGAAGGGCAAATTTCCTGTCTTTTACCAGGTTCTCCTTACATAAGAAACCTTGGTCAAATATCTGAGCAAATTACTACCATCCAGTCACTTATTTGTTTCCTCAGCATCTACTTCTTCTATACAGCTCATGAATACCAAGCTTTCAATTGAGGCATAGTTTGAAAAGCTGAGTAACTTTAAAAGAGCTGCTGCTCAACATTTTAATTTTTTTAACAGAGCTTCTAACCAACATCCTGCCCATTTAGCTGTGCACATAAGGAGGATTCAACAGATAATTTATCTTTTAGGTATGGTGCAGAAACATTAAGAGATGAAGGGTGTTGCTTTAAGTAAAACACGAACACTAGTGAGCAGACGTTATGAAAGTGGATATTTGGACATTTTGCTCTGCCTAAATTCTACTACACTCACCACAGCAGCATGCAATCATCTTTCAGCTCTAAAATTAAACTGTTAGTTTTCATCTTCTCCCCAGGTGGAGAAGCACATGAAATAGAGTATGAATGCTTCCTCTGACATACCAGGTGTTTAGACCAACAGACGTCAACCAAACAAATCATAATACACTCACCAGAGAAAACCAAATCAAAGAAATTATTTGGTACATGAAACAGGCTACAGGGAGATTTGCAATGGATTTTACTAAGACTCACCCTGAAGCTGGGTGCACAAGGGCTATATTTCAATCAGAAACAAGCAGGTTTTGTAGTTTCACTCTAAATAGGCTTGGATCTTCAGTTTCAGTTCCAGAATTTTAATTAACAGTTTAGTTATGCTAAGCCCACTCACTGAGCACTTCAAGTTTGACTCTGTATTTCACTGGAAGTCATTGCTAAGTGGGGAGGACAGATTGCACTGCCAAGATGCTCCTATGCTTCAGCAGTAGAAGCAATGCTTCTGCAATAGTAGAAATATGTCAGACTGAAGGCTTTGTGCATCGTGCACTTCTTTAGGCATATCCTTTTCATCTTTAAAGCCTAACTGAAATCTTAAAGGTATAATAAAAGCTAAGGATTATATATATATACAGATTTGTGCCTTCCAAGCTATGTTTCACGCAGTACAGACTAGCTAACAGTCTACTGGACAAGTACTCATAATTAAGAAAACATAAAATTTGTTCTCTGTTATGATCTCAGTAAAGTCAAGTGTCTCACAAACCCACAGATTGGCAAGGATACACGCCAAGTCTTTCTTCTCTATGTTGCCATACAGATCATCACTTTGTCAAGTGACCAAACCCAACCATCAGGAAAAAGAGGGAGACCATACTACACTAGACGCTATTATACCCCACATGAAAGCCAGATCCCGCCTAGGTGACAAATCAACCAGCACTTCTGTGAGTGGAGGGAGTACATTATTTTTTTCCCCCCTATCAAGACTTACTTAATGAACTGATGAGATCCCCCCTTTTCTCCAACCAGCATAAGATTTATATTATCTTACGGAGCAAGCTGTTAATATAAGACCAGAAACTTCAGATGGCGAGGGGAAAACAATAAGCCAGTGCAAATGGAGTTGATGCAGGAAGTTGAAGCAAATGGAAAAGAAAATCAAAACAGTCAGCAAGGTGAAACTTTATTGACCAAGAAAAGGCTCATTCATCACATAAAAAGTTCAGCAGAGAAAGCATTAGTCTTCCTGACCTGGAATCTGTGTTAAGGTCAGGATCTCTCATTTAGCGCCCCCTCAGTGACAAGTCCAGCTACCTTGGAGATATGATTTAATTAGTGCTACTAAAAGACAAATACCTGGGTCTGATTTCTTCTAGTGCAAGCACACTGTTTGAGTTTCCTTAAACACAAGGAGAAGAAAGCACAAAGACTTTGCTTTGAACAGCCCTGCTTATGTTCTGTCAAAAGTATGGGGATTCCATATGACTCCATATGGCATCTCTGCAGAAGGAAGGTCAAAAGTAATACAAGGAAAAGGAAAAAAATTACTTTATTTCACAGGAGAAAACTTCACAAAACAACACAGTATATAAGAAATACTACACCTCTCTCCTCCACAGGCAGTTTCAAAAGGAGCATGATTCAAACTTAATGAATCAAGTCTAGCACAAGATAAAGTCTACAGGCCATGTCAATTTGTTTCAGTTTAGACTCTTACCTCACAATTGTCAGACCATTTTTTCACTTTGAAAACATCACCAAGATAAAGGGGCTCTCGAGATCACCACACAAAGCATCTGTGTGCGTTCTGAAGAATCACACAGTACTGCCAAATACAAATCACAAACAGGCAACTTAGCTTAAGTAGCACAGAAATGTGATCTCTATCTTTTAGCTCTCATCCATTACATCAGCTTATGCACTAAAGAATAACTCCACCTACTATTCAAAAGAACAAAGGCTAACAGCATGGTTTATGGCTTGGCTCAGTTACCCAGTTCATAAACGACCAGATGACTATTCCAAAAAATATACCCATTAAAGTGTTTGGAATAACCAACAGAAGTGTTGCAGCACCCCTGAGATGGCAGAAAAATGCCACACTTGTAATTTTTTTGTTTTTGTTTTTGTTTTCATTAGCCCACAAGTTGAATATCAACCTTGGACTTCCCTTTGGTAAATATTGGTATATAAAGCAGAGTCAGGCATTCCTGCCCCTCTGTTCCAAGTAATGACAGGTACATGAAAAGGAATACTGTCTCTCTCATGAGAGGATGAATCTGCCACTGCTGTAGCAGGTGTATTTACAGCCAAGAAACATTCAGAGAACACAGTCAGATTAAACTGAGAGCCTGTGCAGAGTCAGGAACCAAATCCTTATATTCCAAATCCTATAAAAAGTCATCAATTGTTTTCAGCTGAGCGAGGAAGATGCCTTCAAGATTATTCTGTTAATACTGAACAACCAGGAAACTGAGTGTTTCTGTTCTTTGTCCTTTCTTAATTCACTGTTCATTAACATTAAAGCCATTTAATTTACTAAAAGGCAAGAAATACTGCAAAAATAGTAAAATTAGACATAAATTTCTGAATTCTGAAATGAGTTGAAATGAGTAATAGTCTCACAGCAAATCTGATATATGAAATTTAATGGTTCCCTGGGATGTCAAAGCACAACACCAAATAATATAGATGATACAGAGGAGCATAAAAGAAAAATAAAGCAAACAAAACCCACACACATACCTTCCCCTAGAACAAAAATGCTCCCAATAATCAAAACCAGTAAAGCCAACAGCACTAGTGTATTTTAAAAAAAAAAAAAAAATCACTGTAAAATTGAAAATGTACAGCAATTTCTAGACCAGAGTGGCTAAAACTTCTGCAATAAACAGTTCTAACCAACAAGGAAGTGGCCTTTTCTGCTGGCTGTGGATTGATTTTCTTTGGGCTTATCCTTGAAAGCAATATATCTTCCTGAATGGATCCCTCTCTCACTCCTGTTCTCAAGAGCAGAGGATTAACAATTTATCGTGGTTATTCAGCACAATGAAACTGCTTCAGCTTTAGCATCATTCACAGGACAGGCCCTTACAATCATTGAGACTTTAGCATCTGCTTATAAAAAATAAGAAAGAAACACTAGCATTCTGATCTGAAATTCTCTAATCACCGACTTGTCCTCACCAAATTTGTTTCTGATAGCTACAGTGCTGATACAGATTAGAGGAGAGTTAAGAATCATAGAATCATTTAGGTTGGAAAAGCCTTTTAAGACCACTGAATCCAACCATTAACCCACAGTTGCCAAGTCCACAACTAAACCATGCCCCCAAGTGCCACATCTACGTCTTTTAAATACCTTCAGAGAGGGCAACTCAACTGCTTCCCTGGGCAGCCTGTTCTAATACTTGACAAACTTTCCCATTAAAAAAATTTTTCCTAATATCCTACCCAGACCTCTACTGGCACAATTGGAGGCCATTTCCTCTTGCCCTGTCATCTCTTACTAGGAGAGATCACTCCCACCTCTCTACAACCTCCTTTCACAGAGTCTTAGAGAGTGATAAGATTTCTCCCGAGCCTTCTTTTCTCCAGGCTTAACACTCCCAGCTCCCTCAGCCACTCCTCGTAAGACTTGTGCTCCATACCCTTCACCAGCTCTGTTGCCCTTCTCTGGAAATACTCCAGTATCTTAAATGTCCTTCTTGTAGTGAGGGACCCAGAACTGGACACAGTACTCAAGGTGTGGCCTACTGTCCTACTAAAGTTTGCCCTACATCTCTTACACAATTTTTTTCTACAGTTCAGGTGTAATTTCTCAGACTATATGCAGCTCTTCAATAATTCCAGTTCACAGTGGAATACATTTAGAAAAGGGAAAAATAGTATTTAATAAACATCTTTATATACAGCCTACAATGCACTGCTGCCTACACCTGGACAAAGTACAGCTACTTATCTGATTTTAGAAACAGAGCAGTTCTAGCAAATGCTCAGATGGGAAATAACATGGGAATCCTACGTACTGGGAAGAAAACAAACACATATGCTACTGAATATTGGACCACCACTAAACGCCTGATGAATAGGAATTAAAACTGAAATTGCCTGTATGCAATGGCATATTTACCTAAAGGCATACGAGCAGTGTATTTTGAGACACATTACAACCTAAGCCTATCATCTTTGCCACACTAAAGCAGGAACAACAGCATTAAGAAGCCAAAGAGTGACACATAACATTAAGAATCAAGATTCCACTTGTCTTCAGCTCTTTATGGACAGATAGCATGATCAGAAAAGGCAGGAAGTTAAAATTTTTATCTCCTCTGTTTCTTCAAATGTTGCACCAGGGCAACCTAAATGGTGCTGAGAAGGTTAAAGGAAAGGTACTACAAATCAGAAAGAAGCAACCTGATCACTTTCCAAAGTGAAAGTTTTACTGTCAGCTCAGCAGTCCAAAGTGTCACACATCCCCCATGCTTCTTTTCAGAGCTTCCCTCTGCTATTGAGCACCAGGATACCCGTAGCCCTGAGCCCCTCAGCAGCAGAGTTCAGTTACCCAAAAAAACCCAAGAGGGTGGAGATCAGGAGGCAAAACAATTCCACAGCTGAACAAATGAATCCTTCAGCTCTTAGCTTGGCAAGTTAGTTGAGTTTGGCCATTACAGTAGCTCTGCTACTTTAGTACTTGATACACTGCCCCAGACACTTAAAAAATAGAAGTTAAAACTAAATAATAAAAATAGACTCTTTCAACGAACCAACATGCCCACCTTGTCTGCAAACTTGTCCACATGGTCTCGTCAAGTTGGTCCACTGCCCTGCTTTCTTCACAGTTACCTCCAGCTGAAATGCAGCATCCAGCAGTACATAAACGTAATACAATGTGCCTGTTTTATGAGATTTACAGGTTTAGGATGCAGCCTAAATAAAACATAGCTGTTGCTACTGGAGTTTAGTGGCTGAGTGGCTGTCCATGTGGCTTTAGAAATATAGGTCTCTAGGTGACAAAAATAAGAGGAAAGTATGGAAGAGGGCAAAAGAAAAAAGGAGAAAAATAGTTCCCACTGGAAAAATACCAGTCTCTCCTATTACTGCACCTCTTCTCAGAGCATCCTCTTGGCTACAGCAATAGCTACCACAGTGGGCTGAGAGCCACCCAAATTGTTCACAAATTCTAGCTCAATGTAGTGATAACAACAGCAAATATTTTGGGTAAATGGGGTATGAAAGTAGGGGTAAAAATGGAAACCCATCAGCCTGGTCTCTATCACTCAGTAGTAAAAGCTTATTTGTTTCTAAGTTGTCTTCACCAGCAGTGGTGGAGACTTAGTACCTGACTTTGGAAGCAATTTCTGCAGAATAATTAGGCTCTACCTCAGGAGGGTACCTCCACAGGTCTCAGGAATTAAACCTGGAAAGGGTGCTCAGAGCCTGGTAGATGTTCTTTAGTTTGTCCTCTGTGAGTGAGCAGAGAAGCAGGCTAAAAAGAGTGTTTTCAGGCCCAAAAAAGAAGTATTCTTGCTCCTTATGATCCTTTTAAAAGGAGTCATTGTGTCAATTTTCCTTTTTGTTTCTATTTTAACAAAGTTAGCATAGTGATTATCTTACCGAGTACAGAAGACATTAAAGAAACCTCGAAATGTACAGGTTGTGTGGAGACTAAAAACCCTCAGTCCTCGGTGCCAAGCAGCTTTCATGCCTGGCTCTCATTCCTGGCACATGGACTAAAAAAGGAGTTTCTTAATGGTGGTGTTTTTTGGGGGGTTGGATTTTTTACTTTTTTCTATGAAATATAAGCAAACAGCACAGCCAAGAAACACATTGTCTCCTGCAGTTCAATAGGCTTCTATTTACATTAAGCATCATGCACCCAGGCAGACAAATACAGAGCCGTAAATTCCACCCAGGTGAATTATTCGTGAGAGGTCACATCTCTCTGATGTTGTCTATCCTGTATCCCAAATGCAGGGCTGCAATGCCCACAGATCCCCTGTCAGCCCTCAGGTGGGGTTTATCGTCTCCCCACCTCTCTTCCAGCTACACTAAACCATCTGTGCTGGAGTGAAATGGCTCCCTGCTTCTGATAGATTGCATTTATGGCTGCCCCTGGAATACACTAGTTGTACCGAAGGGATGCCATTTCAGCATCTCCATCCCCTAGAATTTTATTAGCATCTGGCAGCTACTGAACTTTCTGTCAAGTGGGAGAAAAAATGTGTCCAGAAACACGACTCTGAAACAGAAAGATTAGCTGTAAAATGGGTGAGGGATTTTTTGATTTAACTGAAAGCCAGTCTCTGAGGTTTCTTCTCCTAAACCTAGAGTGGCAGAAGACTTTCACTTCTAGAAACAGAGGTGAATTACTATCAACTTTGAGGTAAATAAGTACTTTGCAAGCAGCACCAAGAGAGACTTCACAGTCTGTTCTCTATCACATGTAGAACGCAGCCCAGCACCTTGTGGACATGGCTCGGCCTCCAGAGGCAGACAGTCTTGCCCCAGTTTTTGGACAACAGCCAGCTGTCAAATCACTGGGAAAAGCCAACAAGACTCCCATAGTTAAACTGTGATTTCATCCCCACCACCACCATTCTGCATACGCCTCACAGTGTGCAGCAATAGTTCCTTTAAAATTATGCCTATATAGCTGCTTTACATGTTCTGTTCCAGCCCCTTGACTTCTCTCAAAACCACAAGAACAGTGCAAGAGTGACCAGAGCCAGTGCCAAATCTAGGCTGCTGTGCTTCTCAAGAATGGCACTTCCAAGAGGACACAGCAAATCCAAGATAGTGATAAAATTCACATTGCTGCCAATGACCAAAGAGTTCAGTCAATGGTGAAATTCTCACCTCACTTATCTGCTGATGTAACATGCATCCTTTTTGAAACCTCTTCTTTCACAGCTTCCTGCTGGGAGATTCTGCAATCAGCATCTGTAAGGAACCCAGCAAAAAAGCCTATCCAGTACTTTTCCATGCAAGACACGCACTTGGAGGACAAATGCAGAAAAGCAGAGCTTGAAACCCCAGTTACAGAGCAGCAGGTTCCACAGTCACTGCCACTGCCAAAACCACAAAGTTTCAGACACCAAAATCTGGTCTGATAGTGTAGAGAATGCCTTTGTGCCACTGTTAATCAGATGGAATGAGAATATCTCTGCAGAGTTTGAAGAATTGGAATATTTTCATTTCTTTTATTCATGTCTATGAAATACAGCATTTTGCTTCTGTCTTCTGTGTCCCCACCCACCAGTCTGGATGTTTGCATAAGGCATAGGCTGTTTCCTACCAGCATTCTCTTATGGAGAATACCTCAAGCACCAAGCAATACATTCAGTTGCTCACTTGCCCACTGAGTTTTATCTCCTCTCCATACAAAATGGCTCTAAAAGGGCAACCTTTCTCTTAAGTCCTGTGATGGGCACCCTGCCTTGCTCAGGCAAGTGACCACACTTAGCCAAATACCCTGACAACACGCTTTACTATCTAGGATCTCTTCTTATTTTCTCAGATGTTGCACCCCAGACTCCAGGAAAACATTTTGCCCACACAGGTTGTGCATACACTTTCCACAGCAAGTTTGCTCTGACGGTGGCACTATTCCACAAAAAGTTTGCTCAATAAAACCTCACAAAAAAACCAAAACCGAAACAAAAACAAACAACAAACAAAAATACCACTGGATATTTCTGACTGTATAGGGAAGGGGAGAAGGAAATCAGCAGTCTCCAGGTAGATAGTCTCCAGCTAGTCAGGAGCCAGAAGGGTTGTGCATGACTAGTTTGCCTTCCAATGGCTACAGAAACAATAGAATGTCTTCTATAATGGACAGATTAAGGACTAGAGTGAGGGCCTACATACTAGTGCACAGGCAAGGTTCTTTGCCTGAGTCCACTAATGGTAACATTCACATGGAGCACATTTACATGCACATAATATTTGTGAGATGACTTCCATAGCTCATCTTCTCTAAGGTGTCTCTCACTTTATCTTTGCAAGATGTAATTTTATTTGGAATATTTAAGATGCAAACAATTGTTGATGGGATATTACTTTAATTTTTGCCCATCACCCTCCGTAAGTTTATTCTAAAATGAAAAAACTCAGCTAACCTGATGGAAAAGAACACCATAACAGGATTTGTTCTCACTTCCTTTGATATGTGAAACAAATACAGTTACTCCAGGAGACTTTGAGAAACAGTTATGGAAAATTACAGGTGATGAATAACCCACAGGAAGACTCATTTTGTTCCCTGAATGCAATAATGAGAGTTAAAATAATAAAAAAGAGAGGCTACTAGATCAAATCACATTTTGGTTTCTACCAAAACTGTATTTATTCCTGTTCTCATGATACTTTCCATCTGTTTGCTCCAAGCTTTACTTCATCAAGTACTAAAAAAACATGATGAATCCATAAGCAGGTCAGATACTTTAATTGTTTTTGCTCAAGTTAAAAGTATTTCTGTTACAAATTCAAACAACAAACCCAATTTGCCTGGCTCACAAACACTGTCCTGCTGTTTTCCCTTGGACTAGGTAGACAAAGAAAACTATACTTTTCCAAGATTAATACAAAATTAGTATTTCTTTCTTGTTTTGTCATACTTTTATATACAATTAAGAGCCAAAGCAAAGTCCAATACAAGACAGCCACCACTGAGAAACAGAGAGCAAGGAGCATAGGACCAGTCCATGTCCTGTTCTTTGGAAGAAATGGATCAATCAATTCAAAGGGACCACTGGGTTTATGAAAAGCAGCATCGACTACATGGCAAGTCTTTTTGTGTCTCCCGTTTAAAAACTCCTTTGTCAATAGACTTAAATGAAAATCTAGATTCAAATTAGAAAAAGTTAGGTCTTTAATCTTTGTTGAACACTAGTGGATGTGTGGCACATACTTCTGGAGCATCTGTCCTTATTTAATAGTCAGGTGAAGGGCTGTGCAACAGAATTTCCACTACAAGGGAACAGAAATCCAAGACAAACATGACCTGACCAAGTCATATATCATTTGCTTGTAACAGATTCAATATACCACCCTGACAAAGTCATCTGTTACCAAGCTTGTGCTGAAGACTTCAGGGATCACCTTCATCACAGCAGTTAACGGCTCAAATAAATCTTGTGATGAAACTCACAGGATTTTTTTATATATATATATATATATATATTTTTTAAGAAACATAAAATGCAGCAATTCAAGGCTTCCAAAACTCTTTCAAAGAACAGCTCACGGGTTACCAGAAGGAATCAGAAGGCACAGTCCCTACCACAAAGTCTACATCTCTCCAAGCCATAATTATGTGACAGTCCAGAAATTATAGGAACCACAGATTGACTCTAGGCAAAGGCATCATGTGTGAGGCTTTCTCTTAATGTGAATGGCAGATGGAGACAGACAGTGCCACAGAGCACCACTGCTCCCCTCTAACCACTAACAAATATGCTGTGAGCCACAGCTCAGGAACCGCTGTCAAATTTAAACCTAGCAAACGCAAAAGAAGAATTTGTTAACACTACCCTGTCATACTAAGCATGCTCCATATGTTAAACATCTCCTGTGATCTTAAGACAATGAACTAATACATTACATAGACCTGCATAAAAATAATAAACTCAGCTTAGCAGAACCACTTTGTGTGTGTACATGTATTTGACAGAAATCTAGTCATAGATACCTAGCAAAATAAAAATCAGGCAACCAGCTCAATCTAAGGTAGACAAAGAAATGCTAAGTTATGTTGTGCCCACATTTCCTGACACTACTGATGCCTCTATTCCCATTACCCCCAGTGCAGATTTTATACTAGCATTGTATAAAACTAATCACAACAAAATCCAAAGCTAAAAGAAACCATAAGGTACAGAGATAAGGTTAAACTAAGGGAAAAAATTAGCTTTGCTCAAGCCCTTGCAGTTCCATTAGGAGTTCAAAGTAAAAGCTATCCACTTTAAGTGTGATTTTAGGATTTTAGTGTCTTTTTTTTTTTAATCACAAACCCAAATAAACTGTGTTTGGGAGCACCAGACAGACGGTTTTACCAGTTCTCCATCTCTCCTTGCTTGAGATTCTGGTCACAGTAAATAGACCAGAGAATCATTTTCTCAAAGCAAAACAAAAGCAGACTGCTATTCAAAGAACACAAGAGTTGGAGCCCTAGATCTCCTCTCCCTTCAGAGAAAAAAATTATTTCCCAGTTTCACAGGGATGACACCCTGCATGACACCCTGCTGCCAAGTTACAGAAGTAGAGCAGACACTTCTAAGTCCAGTTTCCATTTCAGAGGAAACCACAAAACCTCACGGACACACAGACATGAAGACAAGGGCTATCTAGTTTTACATGAGTCTTGGTTTTGTTCTGTGGATTTATACACAGAAAGTAAAATCCCACAAAAAATGAACTTAAGACAAGGGACACTATCCACTAGTATGCAGTCTTACAGTGAAAGGTAGCAACTTGAAGAAAAGAAGATATCCCTTTAAGCAAAGTTATTTAAAAGGTTTGCCATAAAAATAATTTTTGTAACAAGCTATTTCAATTTTAAAAACGGAAAACACAAAAAACTAATAATCAAATTAAAGTGAAGAATTTCTCCAACAACACATAAAATGGCAAATCTCCAAACTGGCATTCTTTAACAAAGCACAGTTAATCTCATTCTGCTTATTAATGAGTTAAGATCTAAACTGGCTACCTCTACCTTCTTTCCTAGCTGTAATTATAGTTGGAGCTAAAATGGGTGTCAGTAGAGCAAAGTTCTCCAGTTTCCACTACAATTCAAGGTTATTCCAACAGTTTCTCTCACTACAGAACTCTCAAAAAGAGGAGTACTGAAGTGAGAAATATTACTCCTAAATCACAGTGCTAATATTCTTTTACTGTCTGTGATTATGTTCAATCCTCTTGGTGAACTCACAGCTTAAAGAATACTTAAAAAAAAAGTATTATGAGCCAGAAATCAGGATGCAGAAAGTTGCATGGTTGACTGCATGATTTACTCTTAGATTAGACTTTTTCACACCACCTCCAACCAACTCGAACCTTCACTGAAGGCTTTTTGCTTCACATACAAGCGAACAGGAATGTTGGGGACCTGAGTACAGCCACCCAGCTACCAGGATCTGCAACCTGCTCAGCAGAGACTTCACCTGAAAAAGATGAGCTGCCTCAGCTGGTTGACAAATTTTAAATTTTTGATCTTTCAAATCAATTCGAGTCCAAGCAGCTGCAGGATACACTGACTGGCATCTTCTTCTCCAACTGGCACATCAACAAAGCCCAGGACAAACTGAAATGATTTACGTAACTAAGGCTATGGTGCCTTGGTTTCATGAAAAGTAAGAGCAACAAATATAACCAAGTGTTTGAGACAAAATTCGTAAGAACTTTTAAGGAGATGCAAGCTTAGTCATAGCCCTGTTTAATTTACAGCAAAATACAGTTACCTTGATATGTCCATCCACACACGCTCTCCGCCAGTACTGGGTCGGGATTCATCACATGCCAACATCTTTTCAAAGATGACTACTCTTACTCAGATGCAGTTTCCAGTTAAGCAAAATCTGGCAGCTGACCACAAGCATATACACAGGCAGCAGATTTACCCTCTTATTTATGCAACATTTATTTTATTACAGGGAGAAACAAAGTTTGACTCTTGGAGTCTCGGACAAAGTTTTAAGGCTAGAAAAATAAAAAACATCTAACTAATGCTGACTAGCAATAGGTGCAGTGTTAGGAAAAAGATATTTAATAGATTAAATGACATTGCCTCAACAAGTTTCATCCAGAAAATCGTGTCTAGATGATTTTCTCTTATTAATTCAAGCCAAGAATCTAATTCACAATAGATATAATTTCACAAATCTACTTCACATTTTTCTAAGGTATATCGACCATGATTCTCTTTTAGAATTTATTCCATAATGTTTTTTCAAGATTCCTACTCTACAGAATAATCAGTGTGTTGACTATATTTGATGTACAGGGACTTTAATTCTGATCTCTGCTGTGTAACAAAGATTGGCTGGAAAAGGTGCTTGAAATAGCTTCTGGTATCTGAGTGGACTGATTTGTTAAAGTACTTCCAGCATGAGCAATCATGCTTAGTAATTTCAGATAGGATTTCTGAGAACTGCTATGGATGTGATTTTAAAATTAAAGTTGCACTTAAGCAGAGAGCACATTTACTGGATTATCTCAGTGTCTAGAGACAACACAACATCAACACAACATGAGAATTGTTAAGGCCAGTTCATTTTGAGTTTTGGCTGTACATGTGGGAAGAAATACAATTAAGGAAGAAGAGAGAGCTTTCTGTATATTCAGCTGCCTCTATTTTTCATTGATAGCTATTTTTTCAGAGCTTTGGGGAAAAGAGACATTTCCCACAGAGAGAAAGTTTGAGTTCATTCAGTTTTCCTTCAAACTCTTTATGTAAAGAATTATCCAATGAAACTACAAGCTTGTACCACTGCACTGAAGTAGGACTGTTAAAGAAGCATAATTCCTAATATTGCCTACTGAAACATCACATTTTGGAGTTAAATATTAAGTGAGCTGAAGTGGCAAAACACTGTTAGAAGCTTTACTAACAGTCCACTTCTGCCCAGCGGAACCAACCTGAGGCCCCTTGGTACCATACAACCTGACCAAAGCCTTCATGTAGGAGTGGGTCAGAAGCTTCTTTAGCTGTCATGCTTTTTGTTGCCCTCCTCTGGAATAAAATCCTCAATTAAGTTTTTCCAGTAGTATTCTGGTTCTTGTTTACATTTTCCTCTCAAACATTGATCAATACTTCTACTAGTAATACAGAGAACCGGTACTGTAAACTCCATCAGCTGCTTAGTTACACTTTCAGATCCAAAGGGACTTGAGTTCAGTTGACTGATTTTATTACTTTGTGTGGTTGCTTGCTTACCTATAGGCATGCACCTAAGGGGAATAAAGGAGTAAATCCAGAGAAGGTCATCTTTGCCTAACAAGGCTGATTTGCCCTCCAAGATACGTACAACTAGAGACAACAGCCGGAGGAAGCATATTCCAACAGAAAATAGTAAGAACCCCATGAAAAGTTTAACAACAAAATATATGGCAGCAAAGACACACATGCTAACTGTAGATCATCATCTCTAATTCTAGAGAGAATAGTTCATGGTCGCAGTCTCACTGTTGAAAACTCCAACATGGAACACTGAATTTGTCAAATTATCAGAAACTGTTAGTTGCTGAAGTTTGGATTATTGTAAGTAGAACAACATGTAGCCTTGCAGGAAGGTATCCAAAAGAGAGAAAAAAAGTGAAATAAAATTAAAATGAACATTATGAAAAAAAATTGAAAAGGTAAACATTTTCCAATAAAGTAAATGAAGGGAGAAGAATTTTGGCAGCTGAGTCAGAATTTTAATTCAAGATGCTGAGGGGAAAAAAGTAACAACCCCCTCATTCAGGGACATCTACCAGCCACATCCAGCCATATCATCTCTAGGAGTGGAAATACACTAAGTCCAAAACCAGAGTTTGGATCTGCCATTGCCACTGCTGGGTTAAAAAAAATTTAATAATAAAACAACTATGAACCACTGCATTAAATGGTTCCTAAGAAATCCAGTCAGAGCTGGGAATCTCTCACAAAAGACTAGTTGAAATAACTAGGTTACACTGCTCTTCCAAAGATAGAAAAGTTCTCTTGCTATTTATCTCCTCATTACTCCTCTGTTTTCTAAAGCTGACACTATCTTGCTCCCTTTCAGAGGGACAGCCAGGCACACTAGTGTGTCAGTGCTGGAGAATAAAGACAAAGGAAAAAGTATAAAAGCGGTAACAGCAGCTCCACGTCCTGACCCTCGCTCCTACTGAAGTCACTCCAAAAAAACAGCCATTTGTTCCGGGGGGGCACATTTGACCACAAACCCCTTATTTTTCCAAGTTTCCAGTATCTCCATTTAGGCACCTTTCATACCTATGTCAAAAGTACAGTGTAGTCCTATTCCCTGTAATCCATGAAACTGTAAGATTTTTATCAGGACCATTACGATCACAATCCACCACAACTGTTGCTCTTGGTGCTGCACAGCCCTTAGCACGGCAGCTACACTGAAACACCCTGGGTGTTTCTATAGAAATAGCTGAATGCAGCAGACCCACACTGAGAAACATCCCAGGCAGATGATGCATTACTCTGCAAGAACCCCCAAAAGGAACAAACAAAGTAGAAGGAATAAAATAAACAAGATTTTCTGTGACCCTAAGGATGGGATTATAACATTTATTTTTTTTTCAGCTTGAGCAGGAAGCCTTTCTAAATTACATTTCTAAGATTTTATTGTATTATCTTCATGGCACAGTTATTACACATTAAAGGTAATGACTCTCTTCTGCAAGTAACCTAATATTGAACATGATTGATATCCCCTATCTGGGCTTCAGAGAACACTGAATTTCCTAAATGGAAGGAGGGAACAGAGTTGGATGAGGTGAACAGGGAATAGCTTGAGTGGATTATGTGTATGCATATGAAAAACCGACTCTTAGGTTTTCACTAGAACACAGTATTTTCTTGAAAACACCCACTAATGGCAAACAAATTGGGGGAAAAAATCCCCAGATCTTCCACTTGTTGGTAATTCTGCTCAGACTACAAATACTAATATTATTCTTGTTCTTATCCATTTGATAATTTTGTAAACCCACATATACAGAAAACATTTATCAGAGTACCCTACATGTACGCACACCAATGCTTACTAGTTAATGAGAAATTCAGGCTCAGAATTTATATTCCAAGGCAAATGTGGCCATTTTGATTTCTCTTGTTCCTTTAAATTATCTCTGTGGGCTGGAATCGCTGAACAGGCTACTGATGCCCAATTGTCTTGAGACACTCAAAAGCACCAGGTTTATGCAGGCACTAAAGAAGCCGTGGGGCAATACAGGAGATGGCCCAATAGGGGAGAGCGTGCAGAGACTTCCACTAGTTCCCAGGCAAGACAGAACAAAGTGTCCACACTCATACAAACACCATTTCTCTGCTAGATCTGATGACTTCCATCCTTTTAAGACTGGGTTAACCATCATCTCCATTGAGTAAGAGGCAAAACCAAACCTAGAGCCTAAAAGGGAACTTTTTCTTCAGAAACTGATTTCTCTTTCTCTCACCTGAGCTTAATAAGCACAGATTTGACTTGGTATTCTTCAGGTCCTTGCCCATTCCTATAGTAGCTTTCTGACTCTCAAGTCCACCTATTTATTAACGAATCATCTCACTGATCAAGCAAACCTGGTCAAACTGTCGTGGCTACATTCATTACATTGCTTATCAGCTATGGAAGTGGAGAGAAAAAAAGCAGAAAAAATATTTTTTACAGTCAAAATATTTTTTACAGCAGTCAAATTAAAATTGTTCAATTATAGAACACCATTGTTTCTTTGTGAAACAGAAAAGGTATTACTTGTGGGTGTTGAGGTTTTTTTGTTTGGGGATTGTGTAACTTTCATTAAAAAACCCAAACCAAAACTAGAGACAGATAATCCTTAAAAGGTACTATACAATCAGTTAATAGCCTCCTAATCATGAAACCAGAGCAAGCCACTGACAAGGAACAGTCTCTGATGTAACTGCAAAGCACATCAGTGTTTCTAGCTGCTTTCACACTCATTTGGCAAAGTTGTCTTGTGATTTTTAAAGCTGTTTTATTTATTCAAGTACTCACATTAAATCTTCCCTCAAAAAAACACCCCAAAATACAGTACATTAAACACACTAAGACAATAGAGACACTTTCATCCAGTAGAACACCATTGTTTTTCAAGGTTATGAGAAGTGCATTTTTCCCTTCATCAGAAGGAGAGAGCTTTCTTCTTTTCTGCCAAGCAGAGCAGGTCAGGGAAGACTGCCTGGAGATGATTCCCTTGAGCCCTGTCATGTGGTAACAACATTGTGTGAACAATCTGTTCTGCACCTTTGTGGCTATGCCTATATACCTTAGCATAGACAGAATGCCAGGGTGTGATCTAAAATGGCTACTGCCTTTTAGTTCAGGACAAAGGTGGATTTTAGCCAAGAAGAAGGCTGGACATCTGACCAGATAACAAACTTCTTACTCTGCCCACAAACCTGTTGTATCCAATTAGAAATGTATTAGTAATGCATGTTTATAGTTTGATCTATGATCTGTACCAATGAAATTGTATTGATTATGCACCAGGGTGTGAAGACTGTATATAAGGGACAGTCTTTGTTCAATAAAGCGGACATCTTGCCGATCATATTGGTTGTACGCATCTGTTCCGAGCTCCTCCACCCAAACTGTCATTTGCCAGAGAAGGAACCACCAATGGCTACTCATCCTTCCCAAGATTTCAACAAGCTCTGGGAGAGCAGTAGGGTGGCTGCAGGGGAGAATGGCATTTGTTGGAGCTTGTGTGGGGTCAACATGGTGACACTACCAGAAGGTGGTAAGAGCCATTTTAGAGACAATGTACCAAACATCTAAATGCTATCCTCCACCCTCCTCCTCACACTGAGAAACACCAACATTTTAAAGATACTTTTTAAAATTAAAGTGCCATATTATGGATGTTGGCATTCATTCTGTCAGCCCTTTTATTTTTGAAGGCTTGGTGACTTTTGTACTTGTCATCATGACATCAAACCATGGAAAGATTTTGTCTTCTTTAAAACTTCTTCCACTAACAATTTCCTGACATAAGTCTCCATCAATAATAGCCCAGAACATTTCTCCTTTATTCTTAAACTTCTGTCAGCTACAAGTTGGGGCCTCCATGACATAGAATATTTTCCAGATTCAAGAGCTAGTAAACAGAACAAGCTCATGTATTCAAATACTAAAGATGGGAAACAATGAAAAATAAAAACAAACACAAAAGCAACCACTTGGAACCATAGAGAAGGAAATAAGTCACTGGTTCAGCAGCTCTTGACATTATTTATTCTCTCATTCATGTTACAAGGTAGGACACTGTGCAAAAGTGCTTGAACAACAACATATGACCTTCAATAACAGAGCCAGGGAAGTTCAGTCCCATACAAGTTCTGTAGATTGTCCATTTTCTCCTGTTGATCTTTTAACACAATGGTTTTACATCTTTACTGTGCCAATAGTCTCTCAGAACACACCACACCCCCTAAAATAGAGCAGCTCAGGGTTTTTTCCTAAATATTCTCAAACTTAAGAGCAGGAACTCTAACTTTTTGGGTTTTTTTAAACTACACACAGAATGCTTATTGATTTCAAGACTTCATATCCACATCCCAGTAGGTACATCAGAGGAAGGCTGAGGTCTGAAGCCCGAAACACCAGATGCTCTGGATTTACCTGTAGGAGCTCCTAAGCAGTCAAATACTTATCTGCGCAAGCAGATCCAAAGAAGTCAGTACAGCACGAAGCATGCAACAGATATGAAACATTGAAGTTTACCTGTAAGGCTAAGTGGAACTTTAAAAGGGAATATTTGGGAGTGAGTGGAATGAACTGAGAATGTTATCCTCTGATAAAGAAATCAACTTGGGTGACTGAAAAGCTGTCTGCATAAATATTAAGACTGCTGCAATAACAATTATACACGAAGAGTGAAATGCAATCTATGGAAAAGGTTAAAAATTACAGCATTATAATTCAGTAATACTTCATTCTTTGTGTTCTGTTTTTTTCCTTGAAAGGCACTTAGAATCATTTTTCCTGATACCTTTCTTTTTAAACTTTTTAAACCTCACTTTTCTTCCAAACTGTCTTTCCAAGCTTCCATTCCGATGTATCAAAAGAGCAATGCACGATCATAGCAAGTAATTTGCTCAAACCATACTCTCACTACTCAGCTTAGAAGCTGAGATATACTCAGATGCAAGTTTCCGAGACTTTGTTTAATTCTTACACTGGTTTTGATGTGATAAAACTCTCCACATCAACTTTGCTTCTTCCAGCTTCCCTGTCTGTTAGCTCAGAATCAGTCAAAGACTACAGTAAAAACAAAGCATCTCCCAGCTTGCCCCCTTACCAGAGAAGCAAGGAAACAGAAATACACCTTCGCATACACTATTTAAATGTACAAAGACTACGAAGCGGTGCATAGTAACAGGGAGATCTGAATTAAACTTTAATACTCTGCTAGAAATTAATCTGACAACGTAAATGTTTGCAGTACTAAAAAAAGTCAACAATTAAAACCCACAGAAATACCAAAGCAGCAAAACAAACCACCTCCACCCACTTCTGCTCCATGAGAAACCTAAGCAGCGCTCAGCCCCAAAATAAGAATCGTTCTTGAATGCAGCGCTTTCCCAATACAGGAGAAACAGAGGAAATAGGAAAAGTTACATACAATGGAATTATTTTTCCCCACTTCAGACACAAATAACTAACCTGTGAGAGTCTGCAGTGACCAATACTGGACAATTCAACTAGCTATGGAACTTTACAAGTTATTTCTACTCCTAGGTCTATTACTAGACTTAGGTTCTGAAGGCATTGGTATGGGCTTGCGATATCCAAAGAGTAAATTTAACTTAATTTGACAATACATTTCATTCATGCTATGAACTACTGTAACTTTTTAAGTAAACCATGTATTGTAGGTGACTTGTAATTTTGGGAATAAGGGAAGAAAACTAACCAAGAGATTACCAAAATTAACTTACCTCTCTAAGCTTTCATTTCCCAAAATGATTTAACAAATGCCTCCTTATCATACACAAGCAGCATTTTGGTGGGCAACTGAAAGTGAGTAGTTGAGCTCTCAGACTATATGAGAAGTGATGAATGATAAGAAAGATTTTGGAAAGGGGTTAATTTGTCTTTTTGACAGCTGAGTTAAGATAGGGGTCATTGAAGTCTCTCTCAATCCTACAGATTAGCCTTACATTCTCAGACACAAAATTTCAAGGTTAAATCTACCAAAAGCAATTATAATAGCAACTCAGTAGAATGCTTTACTGAGGTTTAAGCAATTTTCCTGTCATGCACTCAGAGCACATCTACAGGCTTCTTTTGCCAAGAATTATTTTGGCTCTCTCAGGCTTGCTATCCCAAGCAGGGGAGTTCAAACACATTCTAATCAAATCAATCTATTTCCAATGGAACTTTACTTTCAAAAATCAGTTTGGAGGCCCAGTCAAGCTGCCCACATGAATACTGAATGAAAGGTTAGGACTCAAACAAAAGTGCAAAATAAAACTCACCTGGTACATACAATACAGGGATTCAGAGTTTGGAAGCAAAGGTCAAAGCAACCTGAAAAGCACAAGCCAGGGGATGTGCAATAAATGGTCATTTATGGATGTCCCGTTCAGGAAAAGAAAACACGAACAATAAGTAGTTCAAGGACTTTGAGCCACTAAAGCAGAAATGACAGAAATCAAATCTTGACAAATGTTTCCAGCTACAATCAGAAGACAGCAAAGAGACTCTGAAACCACAGTAAAGCAACTTTTTTCAGGTTTAATATTTCTTAGTACATTTCTTTACAACATCTCCTGCTTTTATTACTCTTTCTGAAAAATGCTCTGAACTTTATGGAAGAAAACAGAGTGTGGTTTCAAATAACTGACCTTAAATCAACTTTTTATTATCTTTTTTCTCACATCCCAGCCATTATGTTGAGAACAGTAGGTGCTGACAAGAACAATACTGTACCTAATTATCAAACAGATAGCTCCATGCAACTGGGTATTTGTATTGTCTGTAAACAACATGGTGCCTTCAGTGTGCTGTTCGATTTTAAAAAATATACCTAAAACTCACAGGTACAACTCAGACAAAACCCTCCCTTCAACACATTTTCTTTTACTTTCTTCTCGTGATCTCTTCTTTGAGATGTTACAAACAGCAAGTCTCCCAAACAAATATGAATATATTACAGATTGCCATGAGTCACATCCTTAATTGGCTAGATCTTTTCCACATAAGCCATTGCCACTATCTCACAGATATCTCTGAAAAACTGTGAGTACACTTAAACCCCACAAACTCAAGTATTTTATGGCTGCCCTGTAAATCAGCTGTCAGATCCCTACACTTCCCTTCAGGAAGTAAAGCTTATCTTCGGGATTTTTTTCAAGTACAAAGCATGTGTAAGGAAAAAGATCGATCAGTGGCATTTACCACCAAATTACAACCTGGTACTTACGGCTGACTTACAGTATTCCTCTCCTTTTTTCTAAAAACCCATATAGAACCAGAGCAGTAAAAGAAAACCCATTATAAACCATCGCTTTATTACTTCCATTATGACTTTTTCCTGTATCTAATAATGAAAGCCAAACCATCTCATTTACTTTAGAAAAAGGAAATCTAGACGTACAGTAACTGTTGCAGAGTAGTTTACTTTTTCAAGTGCCAATAGGCAAGTCTTTGGAATACTAACTAGTTCTCCTGGTGCACCACAGTGCTATATCTAGGAACAGAGAATGACTTAAGGATAAAGACTGTTTTTGTGCTGGTTTGGGTTTGGTTTTTTTTAATAAAATCATCACATCAAAATAATAGTTCTGCTTAGTAGTCAATACCAGTGTTCCTAACACAGGAGAAACTAAATCTTTTCCTATAAAATCAACAACCAACTGATCATTGAGATCTATATTCGGCACCGACAGGTTCCAATACCACACTAGATCTTAACAATAAAAAAATAAATCTATAACCTAGACTTCTGGAGAACATGCAGCCTTCTCAAAGGTAGAAGGCATGCCAGGTTTGCTTCAAGGGCCAAACTCAACTGTGGTTTGCTTTAATTTGTTGCTTGACATAGTTTTTTTTTCTCTAAGAAATGAAAAACTGAGGGGGGAAAAAAGAGAAAAAAGAAAAGGAAAAAAAACCCCCACCAGATATGTGAATTGGTGCTATGGTGGTCCTGGGATTTGATTAGGAGAGCAAGCACTCTGAAGGGGCAGCCAATGCCAGAAGGATTTAGGTAATAAAAAGTCCAGATAAATCCAGTATTTAGTATAGAAGGAACTTTACAATGGAGATACTGTGTGCAGTTTAAACTACCACGTGCCCTATTTCCATTCCTTACTAACAGGCAAACAAAATTCAATGCACAAAGCTTTACCTTGAGGACCACTGCAGGTTTCATCCATTACCTCAGCTCCTAGTCCCAGTTTTGATCCTGACTCTGTGTGGCATTACGCACATCAACCCAGAACGTTCTCTGTGTGTGTGTGATAGGTGAGCTATAGGCACTACAAAACTTTCACAGTATCTGTTCTACCAAGAGGCTCATCCTGAGCCTCAGCAGCGGGAGGCTGCACTGCACAACTGCCCTGCACAAATACCTCAGATAAGACAGATTACAAACACAGGAGTACCTTCCACTGCTGGCAGTGTCAGATGTGGAAGCCTCCACTCACACAGGAAAACATTTTGCACTGTTTTCTGCACCCAAGTGTATGGCATTACCATTTGTTCGGTAGCAGGAGGAAGAATACGGGAACAGCCACAGAGCATAACATGCTAGTCAATACAGACCATGCAAGGCTTTTATTACCACCTATTCAAGTTCCTCAGCATGTAAATAGTAAATGAGTTGCAAGTAATTTCTCATTTATTTCTATTTCTAAAAAACACTGTCAGAAAGCTTTCCTAGCAAAGGTTGTTAAAGAAAGAAAATCACTAAGTAGTAAAATATCTTGGATCAGCAAAGAACCAAGAAATAAAAAAGAGTCAGTTCTTCAGTAGAGCAAAAGATCAGCTGTAAGTTTTGAAGTACATGGGCTTATTTTAAAGCATATTTTCCTGCAAGTGGATCTCCAGAATTGTATCTGCTGAACTCTGTCTCTTGCTTCTCAAAACCGAGCTGCAGAACCTTCACTCCCTGCAGTCTGGTAGCCTAACATGAAACAGGTGAAGTCTGGAAAGAAGCCCACTCCTAATCAAGTAGACCTGAAATTACTAAAATGAATGTTAATCTCTAGTCACTAACCTGTTTACTCTTCAGCTATTTAAAACAGAAGAAAAGAGAGCTTTGATCCAGCTCCAACACAAACACTGTTGTGTTCAATATGTCCAGCCTTGATCTGGACTTATTTCAGAGATTGGCTGCATATTTCACAACTCTTACTACTAACACCCAGGACTCTTCTGGCTCCAAAATACTGGGCTGACTTTCTTGCAGGTGAAAATTCATTTACCTGTAAGGAAAACATACTTTCACAGCTGCTGCCATGTTTACTGAAAAGACTTTTAATAATAACCTCTCCAGAGGTTAAAAAGTGCAAAGACATGAGTGGAATCAATGACTTGCAGAAGGTATTTGAGTATTACAGATAAAAGAAGGTGGAGTGGGCTTGGTACCTACTGTTTGGAAAGCTGTATTGAAACAGACTTTTTTTTTTTCTCTTTTAAAATTCTATAAAACATTCAATTCAATACAATGGAAACATATTATGAAGGCAAAAAATAGACATTCTTTAAAAAAAACACAGATGGAAGGAGGTAAGTATTTCGCTATATGGTTGGTGCTTTGGTGTGGCAGCTTGAACACACCTCCACATTGCACAGGAACCAGTGGAAGGCTTGATACCTGTCTATTATCAGCAGCTGTTAGCATTTAGTGGAAACACAACATTTGCTGCATGGGGAAAAAAATAAAGGACTGCAAGAGAAAGCCATTCCCTTATATATATCTGATCTAAACCAAAGCAGATTTCACACAATATTCACTGAAGCAGGAGGAGCACTTTCCAAAGATTTGGGACAAATGCAATTAATTCTTATCTGCACCAGGTAACAGAGACTCTGGCCTCAGAACAGAGGGTGCCCCTGTGGGCAGGGACTTGCACTTTTTCAGGACTTGCCAGCCAGTTCCCACAGCAGAAGAGAAATCTGCCATCCTGAGCCAGGAGACACCAGCCTCCCTTTCCTCCCTCACAACACACACAAGTCCTGGCAGCTGCACAGCCGTAAGACCAGCTTGCACTGGGTCAACTCCCTCTGCAGAAACAGATCTTTCCTTTTCCCCAGGAACTCTGCCCCTTTCCTCTCCACAGTCCTTAAACACCGGTCTTAGAGCTAGAGAATTGCTTTGTGCCTACAGACAGCAGAAGGAAAGCCTAGAAAAATATTTTTAAACTCCCCATCTGAGCACAGAAGATTCATGATGGGTTGGCCACTATTCTTTCCTTTGTACAGCTTGCTTATAGCAGGAAGGAGTTCACAACACGTAGCTGGACAAAACAAATAAATCAGCAAAAACCCATATGCTATTTTTCACCTCTTTAATCACATCTAGTGCTGTACTTTTTAAGTTCTTACTTAGAGAACTCTTCCTGTTACTCTGTCTTTCCAAACTTATATATCAACCATCTTTGGGGATATACGATTACATAGCACCTCCTGTACTCACTCCGACACTAAACTACTTCATAGAGCACATTGCAAGTCTCCTGTATCCCAAAGACATCTTGCCACCACCTATCCTGACAGCCATAGACATCTGTCAAGAAAAGATAATGTTTTATGTCAGACTACTTTACAAGTGTTTTATTTACATTCGTTTAACACAACCATACAACTAAAATTTTAGATAAAGCACCTTTGGCTAAGATTTATTACCTTCAGTTAATACATCCTCTTGCCATCCCAGATCATGCATTTCGAAGCTTGACTTTGATAAGACAGATCATAAGCTTAATATTCCTGACACAAATGAAGAGTACAGACACAGAAGAGAACAGAGCAAACTTAAAAGTTTGTGCTTGAAAACAGAAATAAATAAATAAAAGGTAGAAATCCCAGTTATTTAAAGACCACTTTAAAAAATCATAGAATCACAGAATGGTTTGGGTTGGAAGGGACCTTAAAAGATTATCTAGTTCTAAGCCCCCTGACAGGGACAGGAACAACTTCCAGTAGACTAGATTGCTTGGAGTCCCATCCAACCTGGCCTTGAATACTTTCAGGGATGAGGTATCCACAACTTCTCTCAGCAATCTGATCCAGTGCCTCACCACACTCACAGTGAAGAATTTTTTCCTAATATCTAATTTAACCAACACTCCTTCAGTTTAAATCCATTAGCCCTTGTTCTGTCACTACATGGCCTTGTAAACATCTTTCTTGTAGGCTCTCTTCAGGTACTAGAAGGCTGTAATCAAGTAACTCCTAAGCCTTCTCTTTTCCAGGCTGAACAATCACAATTCTCTCAGCCTTTCCTCATCACAGAGGTGCCTCATTCCTCCAGTCAACTTGTTGGCCCTCCTCTGGACTCACTCCAACAGGGTGAT